>JZLH01S0605760.1:2777-16534 GCA_001188425.1 Eucidaris tribuloides | reverse complement strand
ATAACAAGTCCAGTGGTCTACCATCCCATAGTGAATTATTCAGCCCATGGTGGGTTAATCTCCGATTAACCAGTTTTCCACACCTGCCCAAATGTCCATTTTTCCGAGGACAGTCCCTATTTTCTGCGAAAAAAAGCACTTTTACCATTTTTTAATTGTGTCCCTATTTTGCAAATATTGTCTGCTCAGTAATGTTAGGAATTGAAGAATGTCCCCTATTTTTCATGATTACCCCATTTTGTGCGCCTAGTCTTGACGGTTTTCAGGTTGAGGTATGAGTTCTATTTGTCTGCTACTAAATACCATAATACAACAGAACTTATACCAGGCATCATCCCTAAATTTTTAATTGAATTCAAAACTGGAATGTGACAGATGGGATTTTGAAAAGAAATTATTTTTTTCAATCAAATTGTAATCTTCAGTGTTATAACAGTGAAAATGTTTGCTTTGCATTGAAATACAAAACACAGTCCTTACATCTGAAGTTTAATAATTGTTTCATGTGCTTCTTCCTCTCAGGACAAATCTGCGAAAACCATTATTTTATGTGGTCGTGGATATTGATCTTCATAAAAATGCTGTGACAGAACAAGCCAAGAAGCCCAAAAGGCCCCAAGTAAGTAGTTAACAGTGAGGATAAACTGTCGTGCGATCCAGCTGATGAATGGGGTCGCAAAACCAGAAAAGCCCATTTTTAGATTACTCTGTTGTACAGCTGCGAAGACCTGCATGATGCTGAATAAAATTAGAAATGTCATACAGTCTGACCCGTTTGTCCATACCACCAATTATCCACAAACTGTAACCCGTAAACGTAGAATATTTTCAGGGTGTGGACATTTTTACAAGGTATTTTGCCACTTGCCGATGCTAGCGCAGAGGTAAAAAAACTGCATATTCTTCAAAGTAATCTGATTGCGTTTTGCTATTACAATGTATGATGTATGGACATGGTGTTGGACAGTTTGTGCCGTGTGGGTAGCTCCTGAGTTGTGAATGCTGCCTCGTTGTGGTTACCTGCCTTACTTTGGCTGCTCCATGAAATGTAAGAAACACACAAAATTTCACTGAACGTATGCCAAGTGAAATATCCATTTTACAGTAATAATGGTCGTATCCATCTTGCCAGAGGTAATTCTTGTTATCGCCTCGCCCGACGAAGTTGGAGATATAGTAATACGCTGCCGTCCGGTCCTCCATCTGTCCTAACACTGGTCTCTGTTCAATAACAAACTGAGTAAAAAAGCTATTTAACTGTTTTCCTTTTCAATAAAAGTTGAGTAATATTCCAACAGATTTTAATGAAATTAGTTAGACATATACATGATATTAAAATAAGCCAAGTTTAATTTCAGAGGTATGTATATCATAGCGTCAAAGGACATAGCTTATTAAATGCGAAAAATACTATTAAACTGGTTTCCTTCGATAACGTAAGTAATTAACGTTTGACGGATGTTAATTAAATTTGGTATGAGGTACATAACATCAAAAACAGCCAACATGCAAGTTGATTTTGGACATATATATAGATTAAAATGCATATGTAGCCATTGTTACCCAGCTAAGGGATGCGACTACGTGCGGTTTCAAGTAATTTTATTCTTTTCAGCTTGAAATACCAAAGTGTAACATATTTGTTCATTTCATTTGATGTAGCCCCATTTCATTATACAGAAACACAAAGTTTGAAAGAAATAATTTGCCAATAACAGTAGATACATTATCACATGCCAAACCTTCTGAACTACCTTAGATTAAAAATGTTGTGTTGAGCATAAACTGCCTACAAGTTTATCTGCTATTTAGAATCATATATTGGTACTTTATGAAGTATGATTAGCAACACATATGTATGAATTATGATTAGATTTTCAATATATTAGAACGATATGTAGAATAATTACTAATTATTGAATATGATAAGAATGCCATATCGCTATGAAATATTTCACATCAAGTTCACTTAAGGATTGCTTAGTAGCAAATGAATTACCCCGCGACCACTTGTTAAATTCCAGTAAACCTAAGTTTCTTTGCTTTTTTTCCTCATTTATGTTTCTTAGCTGGATTCTTGTCACACGTAATGGTTCGAAGTTCTTTTCAATTAAATTTCTAATGACTGAATCCAAACATTTACGTTTGATTGGTATTAAACAGAATGTACTTAACAACTACAAATGAAGGTATTAACATTTCATGCTGTCTATCTACTTTCTGAGTCATCCAAAATGTAAATGTTAAGTACAAGTGAAATAAAAATTGGGTAAGAATTATTTGATAACTAAATTTGATTCACTTATTTTGCAAACAAATTATATGTTTGAATTAATTGTTTGCACTTCTATAGAAATTATGAGAAATTCAGGTTCTGGCAGCCAGTCAGAATTGGTAATCAACCAAGAATAAATGAATAAATGTCAATTTGATAAAAAATAATGGTGTAACAAACATAATAACAATACTCAAAGACTATCACATAATGCATGCAAAGATGGGGCCATCTTCAGTTCAATTATAAATATTAAATTAAGATTATCAAGAGATCCATCCACATTACCTGGTGATATTGCTGGGCATATTTTCCAAAACAAAACTCAAATTTCCACCAGCCTTGACCCTGTAAATATAGACAAAAAACACACCAAAAGTTGAAGAAAATGTTGTTGTTCAATCAATTTGCGGTATCACATCAATATTGACATCCTCCAATGAAGTACCCAAACATGCCGAGAGTGCGACTTCCACATTTGGTGTACAGTTATTTGAACATGCACATTATAGTACTGGTCTAGGGCTTGCACAGCCCACATAGTCACTGAATATCTTCATGGTTCAATGCTGTTCTTTAAAATACCAAACTCTGAAAGAGATACTGTGGGTTTACTTTCCACTTTGATGAAATTAGGTTCTTTTGCACAGGCCATGCTTATTGTGTAGCATTTTCTGAAATCAAAACAAGTGCATTATACACATCTACCACATCCACCAGAAGTGAGCATCCCAAAAGAAATATCCTGGATGTCGATAGTAATAGTTTGTATTGCTTGATACTGACTAATACTCTTTAAGATATTCTTCTTTCTTTTATGATGTGTACAATTCTTTGATATAACTGTAATTTATTTTGCATGTCATAAAACGACTTGAGCATTTTCTTATCTCGCAACATTTAGGGCATTAACAGGACCGATTTTGTCAACGACATTACAAGCGGCAACATCATGCCCTCAGCAACGGAAAGCGTCGATGAAGCTGTTAACCGCTACAACTCAGAACTTTGCAAGTAACTGGACACTTATGCACCATCCAGGATTCCGAAAGTGAAAGTCCATCATGATTGTCCTTGGTATAACTCCGACATCTCTGCAGCAAAGAAAGAGCGGCGACGGCTTGAGAGGAAATGGCGCAACAACGGGAAAGTCCAGACCGACCGAGTGTCGTTTTGTGCCCAGCGTGACCAAGTCAACTATCTTGTGTCCAGTGCCAAGCGTTCGTATCACAGTAGACTAATAGAAGACTGTGGTAACGATCATAAGAAACCCTTCAACGTCGCCAATCATCTTTTGAACCGGAAACAGCTCTCTCCGTTACCTACACATACCGATAACAATCTCATGGCTGAAACATTCATCAAGTATTTCCATTCTAATGTTAACAAAATCCGTGAAAGTCTTAATCCTAATGTTGCATCACTTGAACCTGAACCCATCACCTTTTCCTCACTGGAGACCTTACAACATACCACTGCAGACGAAATTCTTTCCCTTCTTCGTAAATTGCCTCCCAAATCTTGCCCGTTGGATCCAGTTCCTACCATTCTTCTTAAGGATTGCGCATACACATTTGCCCCAATCATTTGCCGAATTGTTAATCTTAGTATAGATCAAGCTACTGTGCCCTCAGTTTTAAAGAAAGCTCTTATCCGCCCATTGCTCAAAAAATCCTCTTTGGATCATGAATCTCTGAAAAATTACCGTCCTGTTTGTAATCTCCCATTTTTGTTTAAGATTCTGGAGAGAGTCGTGTTTTCTAGACTCTCTGATTATTTGCTTGAACACGATCTGCTTGACCCTTTACAGTCGGCTTACCGCCCTTACCATAGTGTTGACACCCTACTCATAAATATTTCTACTTACATTCTGCGTGAAATGGACACTGGATCCGTCACGGCAATGGTTCTCCTGGATCTGTCTTCAGCCTCCGATACCATAGACCACACAATACTTGTCAATACTCTTGCTAGTCTGGGTGTCCAGGGCCAGGCTGTTATTTTGAATGGCATCACATCCTCATCAATGTCATTAGGCTGTGGGGTACCCAAGGCTCTGTCGGCCGCCGACCTTATTTCATCTATTTCATTGGTCTTCGGAATATTTTTCAACGTCATTCTGTTCAGTATCACATATACGCAGATGACATACAAATTTTGTTTCTTTTCCGCCTGATCAAATTCTAGCATCCCAAGCCTTGCACAATTTGGAAAATTGCATTGCCGATATTGACGCATGGATGAAGTCAAATTCTTTGCAATTAAACCACAGTAAATGTGAATTCATGCTTTTTGGATCGAAATCTCAGTTAAACAAATTAGACGTAGACTCCATTTCTATTTCCGGTAGTGACATTATTCTGTCAAACTCATGTCGTAATTTTGGTATTTTATTTGATTCACAAATGTCTATGTCTCATCAAATTACCAGCATTTGCAAATCTGTTCGCTATCAATTGCGAAATATTGGCTTTATCCGCAAATATCTAACACGTTCTGCAACAGAAAAGCTTGTTCACTCGCCCATTTCATCTCGACTTGATTTCGGTAATGGCTTACTCTTTAACTTACCAAATTCTCAAATTGCCCGCTTACAAAAGCTACAAAATTCAGCCCCACGAATTGTTTCTCTGTCAAATAAATACAATCACATTACACCTATCTTGAACAGTCTTCACTGGTTGCCCGTACAGGAACGTACAATTTTCAAAATCCTGCTTTTGGTTTATCATAGTATCAACGGAACAGCCCCTGAATACAACAAGTCTCTGTCTGCTACATCAGTACCAACCTGTACGAACATTACGTTCCTCAACTCTGGTCTTTTACATGTCCCATTGTCCAAGAAATCCTGGGGGGATCGAGCTTTTGCTCATGCCTGACCAGCCCTGTGGAATGCACTTCCACAGGAGCTGAAGGAGTCAAACTCTTTGACGTCCTTTAAGGGCAACCTAAAAACACATTTGTTCAGTTGTGCATTTTGAAGGCAGACATTTACCCTTTTTTCATGGTGCGAAAATTATTTTGTTGTTGTTGTTATATTTCTTTTGCTGTTCTTTTGTCATAAAGCACCTTGAGCATTTAACTAAAATGGATAATGGCGCTAGTATTATTATTGTTATTATTTAATCAAAATGGAAAATGGGGCTATACAAATCCTATGTATTATTATTATTCTATGCGATAGCAAACATTGTAAACATCTGCCTTGCAAGGACATCATCATTTCATGAACACATTCTTTGGAATGTATCAAATAGTGTCATTAAATAATTAAAATCTCATTATTTGCAATCGATACAGATTTCAGCCCAATAGATCACACCTGTGGGCTGCTGGCCACAGGCAGCTCCAATTTATAACATTTCTGGTAAAAAAATATATACATTGCCACACTGGAAAATCGGCAGTTACAAAGCAAATCTGACAAGCACAAAGCTAAAGTAGTAGTGAATCATAAAATATCACATTTATCACAACAGTTACATACTGATGTTTGTTTGTTTGGTTTTTTTTTGGGGGGGGGACCTTGAAGAAAAATTTTTACTCCAATAAATTTCAAACATGGTATATTTGCAAATAATTGCTACAATTTCATGAAACAAGTTTGACTCAAGATTTCAACACTTTCATTTGTAGCACTTTGGGAACTAGTATTACATAATTACTTTAAATCCCCAAATCCAATGAAAATACAAATAAATGTATCAGTTCGCCCTGTTTTCAAATGTCATTTTTCCCCGTTTTTTCTTTCCTCTCTTAAAAATTGGTCATAACCAAATGCTATATTTTCTCAATCACCATCTCCAAAAAGTATTTTGCTCATCATGCCACTGTTTCAATATGTCGTGGCTGTGGATAAATTTGTTTTCTAGTTGTAGGTTCTTTTAAATGGAAGTTATTATTTTCTTTTAACCTGTTCAGGACTAAGTATGTGATATCACAGGATGGGATCTATGGCAAATGTGTTATATACAAAGCAAATCATCATCAATGGGTTAAAGATAAATAGCATGAATAGGGTAGTCCTGAACTTGGGCTGAAACTATTCTAGCATCAAGTAAACTATGTAAGGATTCTGCTGTGAAAATCTTGTGGTCAAATGTAGACTCACTCTAAAATAACTACTGTCAGTATCCCTTGTGGCAGGCAAATCTGTTGTGTGGCTTTCTATGGGATATATTCAGGGCTGTCAACTTTGAGGAATAACTTGAAGGGAGATTCACTTTTGCCTGCCAAATTTTTTTTTACTAGCCAAACAACTTCCGACAAGTGGGGGGGGGGGGCAGGGGGCTGACAATGACCAAAAACAGTTTCTGCCCGCAAAAAAAAAATAAAAAATTACCTGCCAAATTACTAGCCAAACAACAGTTCATTTACTGAATATTTTCCTTCTACACGCTCAGCGGGAGGTTTTTTCATAAAGCGAGAGATTGGTGGTACAGTGGGAGGATGAGCTCGGTGACACAAGACTCCCACCAAAAGCGAGAGGGTTAACAGCCCTGTTTATTTTTCTTGGGCCTCGAGAGCAACAAAATAGTGGTATGTTAATGCTTGACTCTCCTCAAGTAAACAAATTAAAGACAAATCCTTCAAGCTAGGAGATCCACTCTAGCTGGTGTACATGTATAGTACGTATATGTTTCAACTCATTTGGTTCTTGCGGCATTTTCAAATGTTTTCTAGTTAACCTTTAAAGGAACATCTAAGCCCCTACCCCATGAAGACAATACTCTCCTGAGTTAACCTTTAAAGGAACATCTAAGCTCTTACCCCATGAAGACAATACTCTCCTGAGTTAACCTTTAAAGGAACATCTAAGTTCTTACCCCATGAAGACAATACTCTCCTGAGTTAACCTTTAAAGGAACATCTAAGCTCTTACCCCATGAAGACAATACTCTCCTGAGAGGAAGTCTCTCAGTAACTGGTCATCTGCTAACGACGTGACTGGTCCCCTGGTGGCTCTGTCTACTGACTGCACTACCTTGGTCTCCATGTCTGGCTGGAATTTCAAAGACAAGGAAAATAATGTTTGCTTAAAAACTGCATTGACGATAATAACAATACTAGTTCACAGCTCTTATATAGTGCATAACACATCAAATGAAAATGTTCTTATGCACTGAGAAGAAAACAAGGAAAAGAGAGTAAGGAGAACATAAACAGTAACTGTATGTATTAATGAAGCCTTTGAACATGTTTCCAATAATGATAATAATATTTACATTCCGCCTAATACAGAAATTTCTAGGTGCTGTAAGACCACATAATAATAATGATAATGATGGTTATTATTACAAGAATTATTACAACATATTACGACTTAAAAAACATACAATACCACCCATCGCTATTTCCAGATACACCCAGGTGAGGTCCAGTAGCCTCTTGCTGCCCTGTTCCCTGACAATTCAGGGGACATGCCCAGTCAGTACATAATTCACAGGAGCTCAAAAATTGAGGCTACCAGGCCCCACACAGGTAGCCAATGAAAATGATGGGTGCTAATACATGGAATTAGTGGAAAAGGCGAGTTTTAAGGAGTGATTAGAATGTGTCCACAGATTTCAATTTAAACAAAACTAAAATATATGAGTTTTTAGAGCCGACTTGAATTTTTCAACAGTGTTAATACTTTTGATGTTACTAGGGAGCTCATTCCACAAAATCGGAGCAGCATTAGAAAAGCTGCGTTCACCGTATTTTTGTGAAGACTGGAGGTACATGTACAACAAACAAATCCTTCCAGCCAGACCTTATATTTCTTCCAGGTTCAAATTTAAGATATTTAAAGTTTGAAGTACATGGACTGGCTCTGGGCAATGGGCAATTTCCTTGAATCTCCATTGCTTCAGAGCACACACTTGACTTAGCTGTGATTAAAATCCAATCAGTGGTTTTAAGTTATTGCTGTAATGAACTGAAAAAAAAACATGGACAAGGCCTTGTGACCTTTGATTTTCACTTTTCAGATTCAAGACTTCCTCGAACAAAACATGTTTTGTGCAGCATACACAGGCAACTTGTTTCTTTATAACTTATAAACTCGATGCACTTTTTATCATTTTATATATTTATTCAGCTATAAAAAAAGGCAATTGCAAGATTGTATCCCGCCCACCCGTGACTAAATAACAGAAAGGTTACTTTCCCCTACACCACGTTTGATCTAAAATGACCTTTGGCCTTACCTTGTGACTTCTGATGGCAAGATGACAAGAAGGTCCCCAAAGTGCATCTACAACCCAAGTTTAGTCACAAAGGGAGCAACGATTGCAAAGTTATGTGTCATAAGAGAGTATTGTAGGTAAACATTAACATCTGACCTCAAATGACCTTTGACCTAACCATGTGATCTCCGACAGCATCGCAGCATGATGGTACCCTAAGTGCATCTATTACCCAAGTTTCCTCACCATTGGACCAACGCTTGCCAAGTTATGTGTCACAAGAGAGTCTTGCATGTAAACTTTAACGTTGACCTCGAATGGCCTTTTAACCTCACCATGTGACCTCCGACCGCACCACAACATGATGGTACCCCTAGTGTACCTATCACCCAAGTTTAGTCACCATTGGACCAACGGTTGCCAAGTTATGTGTCACAAGACAGTCTTGCACGTAAACTTTAACGTTGACCTCAAATGACCTTTGACCTCACCATGTGACCTCCTACCGCACCACATGATGGTACCCCTAGTGCATCTACCACCCAAGTTTGGTTGCCATCGGACCAGCAGTTGCCAAGTTATGTGTCATAAGAGACTCTTGACCTCAAATGACCTTTGACCTCACCATGTGACCTCCGACCGCACCACAACATGATGTTACCCCTAGTGCATCTACCACCAAGTTTGGTTGCCATCGGACCAGCAGTTGCCAAGTTATGTGTCATAAGAGACTCTTGCACGTAAACTTTAACATTTGTGACGGAAGACGGACGGACGACGGACGGACGGACGCCATTTGGATCCCTAAAGCCACTGCACACTACACATTTTCAGTCACACGACTGCCGACTTTGGATCCGAAATAAATCAGCCTGTACGAAATATAAGCGCTTTTTTTATTTCGGATCCAAAGTCGGCAGTTGTGTGACTGAAAATCGTGTAGTGTGTGGTGGCCTCTAGTCTCGCCTTCACCTCCCGGTGGGCGAGACAAAATCATTCATCCATTTTGCAAATACTAGGGTAAGAGGTACAGGCTTGTTCAGAGAATAGGCTGTTAAAACACCTTTTACATCACCAAGCTGTAAATGTATTTTACATGCAATAAAGTCTTTAGCTTTCTTTTTAAACTGTGGGGGTAAATAATACAGGTCTAATTTTGTCTGAAACAAAGTTATACGTAAAAGGCAAACAGTAGTTTCTTTTTCTTTTTATGCTTCTAAATATCAAGAAAAGGTAAACAAAATATTGCTATATATTATTACTAATAAACCTGTGGAAAAATATTCAAATTAACTTTTCCAACCCATATTTCATATTTTGGCTGATTATTGAAATTCCTATTTGTTGTCATTTTGGCGGGTGGTCATTATGTTAAAAGGGGAAGTACTGTGTAAGATGACATCATACAGTGAACACGTCAGTTATGCTCATCCTGAAGTTAACGGATAGTTCCACAGTGTGGCAAAATTTAAATGTGGTTTTCAATCAATTACTTCCATCATGGTCAAAAACATGTACAAACTTCAGATACTTTTATATTTGTTAAAATTTCAATTAAAACATAGCCATTAATTACTTTTGGTTGTTCAAAGCGATGCACATTTTCTCTTCTCATAAGATCCTCATATGCGATAGGCTGGGTCGGCGATCCATCAACTGCATGGCATCGAATCATATTAATTGGAATCTCTTTCAACCTAGAACAAATAAGGACAAAACAATTGGAAAGAATATTGGTATGTGAAATTAAGTTTCATTTCTTTGATGGGGCTTGCTCTCAAAATAACAATGTGTTCAGAACCACTAACTTTTTCCTCAATATCTTGTAGACCAATTAAAATAATTCCTGATATTAGGATTGGAGGAAATGGTAAAAAAGCTAACATACATGAAATGATCTTCTTAACTCTTAACATACCAGAGGATTTAACTTCTATGGACTTTATGCGTATTATTTGGTGCAGATCTGTGACCTTGGCATGCTAAGAGTTAACAGCAGGTTCATAGCAATGCAAGCAAGTTTGAGTGGATAGAAGATGCTTGTACAGTTATACTATCTGAAGATGAGTTCAGCTTTGCTTTTCATTTTTGTTTATATGTTATTTATCCCAACTTGTTTTTTGCTGAAATATCCTGGGTTTCTTTTTGCCCCCATGTTTGAGTGGATAGAAGATGCTTGTACAGTTATACTACCTGAAGATGAGTTCAGCTTTGCTTTTCATTTTTGTTTAAATATTATTTACCCCAACTTGTTTTTGCTGAAGTATCATGGGTTTCTTTTTCCCCCCATGATTCAGGCTTCATAATTGGTCATCGGATTAACAGGCACAATTGCTGTAACATTTTCAATTTGTGTGTGTGGGTGGGGGGGGGGGGGTCAAGCCAAAAATGGTAAAGAGTTATATATTCACTACCGAAGACTATACAATACATTATTACGGGTTGGTAGAAGTAGAAATATTTCACAGAGAATTTGAAATGTCATGTTTGCAACCTTCCCTCGAACCCCCCCCCCCCCACCACCACCACCAAAGAAACAACGTTATTAAACAAGTCTTCAAAAACAAAAATAGGCCATAAAGATCTGGAAGCAACACTAAACAGATTTCTATTGAGAATTTGAATGGGCTTGTCAATATTTTAACATATTCCCTCTCTCAAACAAGACCTGTCTTTATTCATCACCATGATAATCTTACAGCCCTTTTTATTTGTTTTTCCTAATACTTTTATTGCTTTACCTATAAAGTGGGTGACTGCAAAGATGTGAGGAGAAAAGAATCACTTCATATTCACAGGTGCTCGTCTCCTTGAATGACAGGATATCCCCGCGACCGTTTTTATCACAGATGTACAAGACTTTTGTCTGCCTGGGCTTGTTGTTCTTCAAGTCGCATGGCGTCCCATTTCCCATTATGACTTCGAAATATGGAATATCCTTTTCATCCAAATGTATTTTGGGTACCTAAATAATAGACAATAACATATCAAAATAAACACATAATGAATATATACATGAACAATTAACCTATAAGTGAATGTATAAATACATGAATTGAATAAGTAAATAGATATTCAAAACCAATATAACTGAATTAAGGCAGGTATCACAATTAGAAGCCCTTTATGATCACTGTAGGTTAAATCCCAACTGTCAAAATTCTTATGTTAAATAGAAAGAACAGATCGAAAGTTTAGTATGCATTCAGCCTTGGAGGCATACAAAACAGCAGAAGGGTTTCTTTTCAAATGGGGTGTGTTCCATCCAACCACAAATTGGGATCCAAGGAAGTGAAGACAGGGACGACAAGATTGCAAAATAATATGTTCAACGTATATGTTCATTGTATTTACCAGCGTTGGAAATAACCCAGGGGGACGGGTGATTTAGCCCTTGGCAAAGCCCAAATTGCCCCCTAAAATCTCCCAAATCCAATTCTTTGGGGTGACCATTTCCTTCAGAATCGCCCTCAGATTTGCAAGGAAAATTTCACATTTTTTTCTATTATGGCATTGAAACTAAAATTAATTAGATGGTTGCTTTTATGGATGAAGCACCGGCTAAAACGGCAGCAATCTTTCATTTCATTCTTCAAATTCTGATATGCAACGAAAAAGTAGCCCCAGTGGTAGAAAAATAGCCCCAAAAAATTCAAAAATAGCCCCAGGCTATACTACAAATCGCCCTTAAAAAATATAAATTAATTCCTACACTGGTATTTACTGATGATATAACAAAAGCAAAATGTCAGGATGTGACACCATATCATCTGGACCAAATAAACAGTGAATTTAATGAGTGTGAAGATATAAAGATTGAAATTTATTTGTTTTTTTTGTATGGACACCACTGTCTGTGTTCCAGGGTTACATGTATATTGCATGCACATTGAATGGCTGACATTTGATAAACCATTGCTACTTTAAATTAGCTTTACATATTTCAATGGGTATGTAAACAGCAAACATAAACAACATACTGTCAGCATGGTCAGAAGATTTAGAATGCAAGATTTGCCAACAGAAGTTATCATGTCCTGCCATTATTCATGTATCCAGAAAAATGAAAATGCAAAACTAACATGAATTCAGTTTTACTGACAAATAGGTTATTACTCACACATCAAAATATCTAGTATCAACATAATAAATAAATACACAAACACAAATTACAGAAGTGTAGAGACTCAATGATATTTGAGAGAAGTTGCACTTACTTTGATATCTTTAGCAGGTCCCTGAATTTTAGTTGTATCTTGACTGGCATATTTTTCTCCCTCAGGAAATGCATAATCTCTGCCTAGGAAGAATTCCTGTCGCTTTATGTCCTACATCAAATGAAGTGGAACATCAATCACAATAATGATTTCAAAATAAAACTTTACCAAATTAAAGAATGTGATCTAGATTTGCACATTGAGAAATTATTTCATGGAGGAAATAAGCTAAAATCCTCCATAGTGTCACTTCACATAAAGTTTCAAAGTAGATGGGTCAGTTTTCGTGAAAATATGGACTACTATGGATTTGAAATCAAACATCGTTCAATGCTTCTTTGAGTTTGAATTTTAAACTAGCATTTCGCTAGTCTTGCTACATAGTAAAATATCTCCTGATCACACTGTAGGTCTGACACCCACACCAGTAATTGAAGTTGGATTAAAGCCACTGGCTAACATTTACCGCAGTTAAAAAAAATGTGAGCTACATAATCCTCCATGCTCCAAGTGTCTTTGATCAGGTCTAAAAATAAAGCCCTGAAAAAAATGTTTTTCAAAATGATTATTCAGTGCTTTAAAAAAAGTGAAAATCGTAAGTTGACCGGATTCACCTGACCATTTCCTCCAATAGTCGATGTGTGTGTCGATCTTGGCTATTTTTTACTCACCCCGAGTACTAATTGTTTATTCATTCATATCTTGCCAGTGGAAGCATAAATTTCCAAACTTTTGTATGCTAGGGTGTTTACTTGTCCATTCAAACACTATTATGAAGCTCAGATAGCAAAGTTTGACAATCTTTTAAATTGAAGCTCCACAATGTTAGCCTTTTACTTTAACCCTAAAACCACCGCGGGGGGGGGGGGGCGTAATGGCCTCCCGCTCGACGAATTTCGCGATTACGCTGCCGCGCGAAATTTTTTGACCGTGCCGTTCACTGGCTTTTTACTTTGAAGTCTCGTGCATCATTTAAGACCATTTTCGAAAAAATCGGACGTACCGTTACGACGCTGCGCAATTTTTCGTACATGCATGCAACTCCAAAATTGCTCAAAAACGTGATTTCGTGTACAAACCAATGAAAATTGC
>JZLH01S0605759.1:13827-49288 GCA_001188425.1 Eucidaris tribuloides | reverse complement strand
ATTCTGCGTATTTAATCGCCGCCTGGTAATGACAGATCAGGCCCCTTCCCACCATCATAATTGAACAGCAACGGTGATTCTACCCCCCCCCCCACCATGTCTGCCCCTTCCGTTTTCCCGGCTTCGCCACAGATTATTTCAGCATTTTCGGACTAACGAACCTTATTTCGTTTTCAGATTAACGAACCTTCGGAGTAACGAACCTTATTACGTTTTCGGATTAACGAACCTTCGGAATAACGAATCCTATTTTATTTTCGGATTAACGAACCTTCGGAATAATATTTTCGGATTAACGAACCTTCGGAATAACGAACCTTATTTTGTTTTCGGATTAACGAACCTTCGGAATAACGAACCCTAATTTATTTTCGGATTAACGAACCTTCGGAATAACGAACCTTCGGAATAACGCCACATATGATCGGATTAACGAACCCTTTTTCGTTTTTCGGACTAACGAACATTGAGGTATAGGCAATTTACGTGTTTCGGAATTACGAACCTTCGGAATAATAAACCTTCGGAATAACGGAACTGTAACCGTGACAACAGAATATGTTGTGTTGGTGTTGTTTTCTGATGTCTGGTGTGACAATACATGTACTATACTTTATGAAAAATTGATGATGAATTTGTCCGATCAACAAATTCATTCACCGTCAAGATTGGTAATAGAGTGAAACCTGTATATAAAGACCGCCCAAGGGAGACAAAAAAAGTGGTCTTTATGAGCAGGTGGTCTTTAAGTACAGGTTCCTGTTATCACACATTTCAATGAAAAACAGTTTCGAAGGGAAACCGAAATTGTGGTCTTTACAGACAGGTTTTCCTTCTTTACAGGTGGTCGCTAGAGCACTGTATACCTTAATTTCAGAACCCATTATTTAGTAAATGTGTGTACAAGAGAGGAAACAAGTTTATACCTGGATATGCAGTGCTTCTCAAAAAAAGATTGTACAAGTAAAAAGTGCCCTCTTTGGCAGTTATTATTGTTGTGACTTGATACTTATATCAGCATCAAAGAACTGGGAATCTGTAGGTCAAGAAACCTGTGTCTTTTTATCCACTAAGTCATGATGCTTATTCATATATTTCTTTCTATATTTTCTTGTTGTTTTTCACAGAATCCTGACATTGTGCTGGTCCACTACTTGAATGTCCCAATAGCAACCAAAGACCGTAAGCTGACCCTCGAGTCCCTGACCAGTGGTTCTATCATTGACCTTCCTGTAGTGGACGGCAAGACCTGGTCTAGGGATGACATCGTCAAGCAAATCACACCCATGTGTAAGTGGTTCTGATGTACAGTGAAACCTGTCTATAGTGGCCACCCAAGGGAACCCCCAAAAGGTGGCCTTTATAGACAGGTGACTGCTGTAAACAGGTTTCTGAACCCAAGGGAAGCAAAAAACTGGCCTTTATAAACAAACTTGTGACTGTTGTAAACAGGTTTTAAGAGAGTGAAACCTGTCTATAGTGGCCACCCAAGGGAAGCTACAAAATGTGGCCTTTGTAGACAGGTAGTTGCTGTAGACAGGTTTTGAAATATAGTGAAACCTGTTTATAGAGGCCACCCAAGGGAAGCGAAAAATTTGGCCTGTATATACAGGTTTTAACCCCGTTGGAGACGATTTGATTTCACTATAACACGCATTTTCCGTAGACACCAACACAAGTTATAGTCTCGAACAGGTTAAAATAGCAAAACCTGTCTATAGAGGCCTACAAAGAGAAGCAAAAAATGTGGCCTTTATAGACAGGTTTTAAAATACAGTAAAACCTGTCAACCGCCACTCAATGGAAGCAAAAATTTTGGCCTTTATAGAGAGGTGACTATTGTCCCGATAGCAACCAAAGTCCGTAAGCTGACCCTAGAATCCCTGACCAGTGGCTCCATCATTGACCTTCCTGTAGTGGACGGCAAGACCTGGTCTAGGGATGACATCGTCAAGCAAATCACACCCATGTGTAAGTGGTTCTGATGTAGGCCTACACTGAAACCTGTCTATAATGATAATAATAATAATAATAGTGATTTCTTGTATAGCGTACATTCCAATAACAGATGCTCATGGCACATTACATAGTTACTTTAAAGGGGAATGAAACCCAGACATCTACTTGCATTCAGAGAATAGATAACAATAAGAGAAAGGAAATGGTGAAAGTTTGAACAAATTTGATTGAACCGTTTAAGAGTTATAAATGTTCAAAGTTTACATAATCCTTATGTATGGAGGATTCTTAAATTAGCAACACCACCACTTTCTGAGATGAAAGTATGGAGAACTCCCCATTGGTTTGTACACAAATTTTCACAAATTTACATATTTCTGAAATGTTAGTTGTGAAGGTAATCATTCTTCCAGAAAACATGTACAAATCATTTTTGCTGGGACATACTTGTACAACAAGCAAGAGGCAATCAAATATTTCATAAAAATGAGAATAAGTGAAAATTTGTGTACAAATCCAAAGAATCCTCCACACTTTCATCTCAAAAAGTGGTAGAGATGCCAATTTAAGAATCCTGCATAACAAGGATTAAATATTAAACTTTGAACATTCATATAACTCTTGAACAGTTCAACCAAATTTGCTCAGAGCTTTCAGCTGATTGTATTTCTTTTATTGTTCTGTATTCTCTGAGGACAGGAAGATGTCTGGGTTTCATTCTGCTTTAAAAAAAAAAAAATAATATATACAACAAAAGATAATGACAATAAAACATAAACATAAATGCATTTTACAGATAAGTGTGTTTTGAAAATTAAAAGGTGTTATACTTGATTAAAGAGGTAAGTTTTAGGATTGGATTTAAATACTTGAATAGATTTTGCTTGACGTAATGAGAACTGGAGATTGTTCCAGAGTGTCGTACCTATGTATGAGAAAGAACGCTCCCCCCCAGTTATGTTTGACTGGAGGTACCTGAAGAATTTATGAGTTTGAGGAATGGAGATTTCGTGGAGGTGTGTAGATATAGTGGCCACCCAAGGGAAGCAAAAATGTGGCCTTTATAGACAAGTTTGAAAATACAGTGAAACCTGTCTATAGTGGTTATTGTTTAATGACTATGCTTATTTATTTGTGAATGTTTACATCTGACTTACGTGTTACAGATTTATTTTTTGAAATTTAACCCAATTCCATTTTATTCCAGAATATTCCAGAACATTCTGGAATATTCCAGAACGGGTGAAAAAATATTCTTGAGTGGTACTGTACATGATGGATTACAATATATTTTGAAGTGTATTTGAAAACAAATATGAACTTACATAGTGTCCACTTTCTTTCTTTGTAAGAATCCTTATAGAATTTTGTCATGAAAATGTGATAAATACTTCTCTCCTTAAAACTGATTTTTAATTGTTTGAAAGACAACAATAATGCCCAATTGAACGGTTTTTGTGGAATACTTTTATGTTAAAACTGAACCAAGAAGAACGATGCAAACTCCAGCCCCAAGCCACTCCATCCCACGATAAGCTGTTTGGTGATGTTGCGCAGCTTAAGGCCACTGTACTGTACTTATCATTCATTACGTTGACTGCCCTTTTCAGTTTCTCCTAATATCATATTTTGTAATTACATTTGCTTCAAAATTAACAACCACAAAGGTATTGAGACAGTGCTGGCATTGTACCAGAATGTCATACAATAAGTGAATGAAAACTTAATTAGATTTCTGAGCATTTGTGTTGTGTAATTCCTGGTGCTATACATGTACATGTACTTTACCCTTACTTAAAAATCATAATTTCCTATATTCAATTGTAAGTTCTGCATACTTCCTTTTTTAAAATTGAAAATAAATAGTATTAAGGTTGATGTAGCATTCTATTTAATTATGTACTACAATCATCCATTTCATAATTACACATTTTGTTGTGTCCATAGCATTTGTGACTGAAGATTGTTGTAGTCATCAAATTTTGGGAAGATTGTGAATTATACAAGTTACAACTAGATTTTTGGCCCTGATAAATGTGTACTGTAACACTACCTTTGTGTGATGTCTATGTCTCCATCTGTTCACTCATTCTTATCTATCTATCTATCTATCTATCTATCTATCTATCTATCTATCTATCTATCTATCTGTTTATCTATCTATCTATCTATCTACATCTATCTATCTATCTATCTATCTATCTATCTATCTATCTATCTATCTATCTATCTATCTATCTATCTATCTATCTACACGTATCTATCTGTCTATCCATCCATTGATGTAAACTCCTCAAAAAAAGTTTGGAAATCTGAGTTTGATCGGTTATATCTCCCTTGTCATAGAAATTATCAATGCAAGCTTGGTATCATTGGAAAGATTATTCAATTTTCTTTAAAATAATACCCTACTTCTTGTGATTATGCCATCAAGGAAAGGGCGGTTTCTTCAAATGTGGTGTAAAGTATAAATTGAAAAGCTGCAAAATGACCAAAGTTCGGTTCGTCACCCAAGCTTTGTTGTTGCTGAGAAGTGAGTTTTCCAATGTGTCTTTGGTTGTTATACGCTCTAATGTGAACATTGACGTGGATAAAAACAAACGCCTGTAAAGTAAGCAAACAACAACACAAAAAAGTGAAAAACAAACAAACAAACATGTATGGGCATTAAAAACTGGACATAAGACATTTAATCTCACTGACCTTTTACCACTGACATTAACACCACAAAGTGGTAAAAAGTGTCAGGAGCTTTATTTGCATGGATTTTCTCAGAGAGAGGGTATCACAAGAATGGACTGGCCTGCATGCAGCCCAGACCTCAACCCCATTGAACATTTGTGGGATAAACTTGTCCGGGCTGTACGGAAGCGAGTCACAAATGCAGCGACATTGGCAGATCTGAGTGGAATGCCATCCCACAGCAACGAATCTCAAAGCTCATCCACAGCATGGGGAAGCGGTGCCAGGCAGGTGGTGCAGGCACGTGGGTCTTCCAACTGATACTGAACTCTGATCATGTTATTAAAATCAATGAACATTGATGAAATCAAAGATCCATGGGATGATAAACATAAAAAATCCATGCATATCAAACCCCCGACACTTGTTTTTATCACTTTGTTGCATTAATGTGGTGAGATTAAATGCCTTATATCCGGTTTTTCAATGCACATGCATGTTTGTTTATTCGGTTGTTTCACTTTTTGTTGTTGTTTGCTTACTTGTGCAGGTGTTTCTTTCAATACCTGTCAATGTTCACATAATTGTGCATAACAGCCAAAGAGACATTGAAAAACTAACATAATTATCAACAACAACAAAAATTGGGTGTTTTACCGAACTTTAGTCATTTTGCAGCTTTTCAATTTACACTTTACACCACATTTTAAGACACCGCCCTTTCCCTGATTGCATAATCAAAACAAGTAGGGTATCATTTTAAAGAAAATTAAATGATCTTTCTGATGATACCAAGCTTGCATTGATTATTACTACGAAACGAGAGATATAATCGATCAAACTTAGATTTCCAAACTTTTTTTGAGGAGTTTATATCTGAAGGTAATCTGATATATATGATTAACACACACACACTGTAATGGTCTGAAAGAAAACTAGTAGACTATTAGAATTTTTGTCTAGATAAGACAATAATTCAAATCCAAGTAAAACAGTCTCTATAATTCCACTAAACTGAGTTACTTTCTAGCTCCTATACTTTGTTAAAGATTCTTAGATGGTAGTTTTTTTCTAAATATCTGGGGTGTCTTTACACAGTATTAATTTTTAGATGTTCAAAAGAGACACCCTGCCTTTAATATCGTGACCTGCTTCCGAAATAAGCTTCACTCACAAAGTAGCAGTGATCTCTTAACTGATAACAAGCATCTGGGGCATGAGGAACAAACTAATGTGTCACAAAATGAGTTATGTACTAATACTGTAGATATCATGAACTTCAAAATAGTCGAAGCAGAGAAACATTAGAAAGGTATACAGTGTGTATAAAAAAAACATAATCCATGCTTAAAAGGATAATTTTCACCACCATTTAATTTTAATGTATTTTCATTTTAAAGTATAATATCCACGAAGAGCAAACTTTTCTCTCTCCACTGATACCTCACTTGCAAAAAGTGTGATTTGACAGACTGTTCTTTTCAAGAGCATTGTACCCTGTCATGCATGAAACCAGTGATGCTAGTGAGTGATGCTAGTGAGTGAGGTGTCATTGGAAAGAGAAAGAAAATGTTCCTTATGGATATTATGCAGTTTCTAATCTCTGTAGTAAAATATTTGGCAATATTTTCCCTGTAAACATGGAATTCTCTCCTTTTTTGAAGCACACTGCATACATGTAGCTTTCCCATGCACCAGTGTCTTTCTCCAAGATAACAGACAATGAAAGTTCTTTCTGAAGTTTTGAGTTTTGAAACTTTGGCCATTGTATCATTTACAGGAAAATAATTTTATTTGAAACAAATGAAAACAAAAGACAAGAACACTGAAATCAGGACCTTTTTTTGCTAAAGTCCATGATGCACATCATCAGGAGGCCCCCAGCATATGTTCCTGGCAGAAGGGCCTTAACAGCAAAAAAATATTGCCTTATTTGATATTTGCACTTAATATCCTGACAAAAGGATCTAAAAACATCACACTACTTTGATTTCATGTGAATAGAGCCAATGGTTTTCAAGTTAGAGACAATTTAGTATTAAGGCCCTACTGCTGGGAACATACGCTAGGGCCCTTCTGCCGGACAACCAACGATGCATACATGTACATGTACTCTTCGTTTTGATCACATAACATACCAAATCCCACCTCTTTATATTGATTCATTTTTTTCTCCTTCTCTATGAAGCGGCATTGAAGTCCAATGTTTTCAGTTATTATTTTCATGTTCACCAAGGTGATGAAATTTGCAATATTACCTGTCTCCAAAATACTTGAGCTGGAAAGGAAATGGCCTGTCACTCTTGACATGCAAACACATCAATTCATATCCTGTAGCAAAGGAAAGCTTAATGAGGTGTAACGTTCACATGCACCAAGCGGCAACACTTAAAACATGGATTATAATGTGGTCATGCAACATTTAAAGAGAAATTTATTGTAATATACAGTTAGTCATGCGACATTTATAAAGAAATTTGTCGTAATTTGGTCATGCGTTATTTAAAGGGAGAAGGAGCCAGCAACTAACAGGCATAAGTTAAGAAAAAAATGGGGCAGTTCCATAATTTTGGACGTGACATTTTGGACACATTATTAGGATACCATAGACACAGAGATTGAGAATATGAAACTTTTATTGGGCCAAGATGTGACAAGTGTTTAGTAGAAAACAGTAACAATGAAAAAATAGTGTCAACGCCTAATGACCTTGGAATAATTAAAAATACCATGTGTTCGGACGTACATGGAAAACATGAATTTTCTCACTTTATAACTTCAAATATAAATTTCTGTGAACTATGCAGTTTTTTCTTAAAATTCATATCATACCAGTTAAAGTAGATGTTGAATGATGTGGAAATGTAAAACAATAATGAATAATTTAACATGTCCTCTGGAAAATAATTATGATTGCTTTTTGTTTCGGACGTACAGTTTCGGACGTACATTGACCGCCCGTTTCGGACGTACACTGTTGTACGACTGAAATAACACTTATAATATTTGCAAAAAGACATTTGTTGCAGAACTTAAATTCATCCTTGGCCCTTCTCCGATCACAGACTTATCTATCATATCAGCATAACCAATATTTTCTATTCTTTAATAAATTAGTTATGCAAATTCCTGCATAAAATCATAATTTGCTTGACTATAACTCACATTTAATAGTTCGTAGAGTGCTAATTTTCGGTGATAATATTATCTTTGACATTTCTAACAGTTATCTACAAAGAAATTGCCAAATCAGAAAGGATATTTTATCACTTTTGCAATCATTAACAGCATAAAATAAATTCATTTCAACCAGTAAAATTAAAAATAATCATACATTTATGAATTTTAGCTGAAAACACAATTGTGATTGAAATTGTACACAAAATCACGTTTTTGAGCCGACTTGGGGCTGACATGCACATACAAAAAGTCGTGCTAGAGCTTAATGGTATGTCCAATTTTTGCGAACATGGTCTCAAAAGTGCGTCAAGACTTGAAAGTAACAAGTCAGCAAGCGGTGCAGTCCAAAACAATGGAATTGCGGTGCGATTTTGTCGCATCTGTAGGCAGTCTTTATACATTCCACTATATCGACTTCAATCCACATGTAAGTTCTAATGTGTTTATGTATACATGCATAGAACTGAAAGAAATAATAACAAATTTCATTAATAATCATGAACTTAAATATGATTGAATGCAGAAATGTATTTTTTAAAAGGTGTAAATTCACTAAGTTTATTTTTAATTAGACTCGGAGCAAAGACAAAAAGTCAATATTAGAAGTCGTTTTGGACGTACACAAAAAGTGGTTTCGGACGTACAATAAAAAGTGTACGTCCGAACACAATTTTTTCATTAATTAGAGATGATTACAAAAATCTGAAGTTACACTTTTGAAAAGCAACAAAAACTTGCTTTGCATTGAGATTTTGCAGTTTATTGGAACTTCAAGTTTTTATGTAAGATTAAAAAGAAAGATTGTTTTTTTTTTCGGTACGTACATGCGAATTAATACACAAAATAAAAAAGTGAAGAGAACATTAATTGATCACTTTCCACATTTATTAACTCTATGGTTATTGGCAAAAATTGATTCATCTGTGTTTAGATTTAATTTGATGTGAGTCGGGTTTAAAATTCTTGAGTTTTCTCTCTAAAAACAAATAGACACATAATTGAATTAGTACATTACAAACAGTAGTTCAGGTAGCAACAATTTTAATAGGCTTCATTATAATCTCTTGTGACCTTGACCTTGGTTAAGTGCATTTATAATCCATTTTTTAACAGCTTGTACAATTCCCTTCAAAATGATATATAATTTGTGCTGATTATTTCATTTTGAAATATTGACCCCCTGGTTGACAAATATATGGAACTGCCCAATGATATTGTGAGTATTGTTAGAATTATGGTACATGATGATAAAGACGGCCTAAATAAGGGGTACTGTGTGATACTCACCCTCAGCAAGGCCCTATAAGTTAGTTAATTTGTGTTTATTTTACGTCTTTGAAAGTCTTATCCCGGGATAAAACTTGCAGAAACAGCTATAGGGGGAGGAGCTTATCGATTCAAACAGTACATATATTACCACAGCGGGACTAACACACGTCAGGTGGCATGCATCAGTCACACATGGTCAGCTCCAGACCTGTGCACGTGTGATCTGATTGGTTCGCAAGAACTCAATTTTTTTCTTAACTTATGCCTGTTAGTTGCTGGCTCCTTCACCCTTTAAAGCCACAGACAAACAATTATCACAGTTAAAAAAAATGTGAGCTACATAATCCTCCATGCTCTTAGTATCTTTGATAAGGTTGAAAAATGTATAGCCCTTTAAAAATTGAAAATCTACAAGTACTCAGGTTGACCAGATTCATTATGCCCATTTCCTCCCATGGATTTACTGTGTGTAGATCTAGGCTATTTTATACTCCACCACAGTGGAAATTGTTCATTCATTCATATCTTGCCAGTTGCAGCATAACTTTGCAAACTTTTGTATTCTAGTGTGTTTATTTGTCCATTTAAGCACTACTTTGTAGCTCAGATATTGCAGTTTGACAATCTTTTTGAATTGAAGCTCCACAATGTCAGCCTATGTCTTTAATGTGGTCATGCAACATTTATAAAGAAATTTATCCTAATTTGGTCATGCATTAATGGTTATGTAAAGAGAAATTGTGATTTAGTCATACAAGATTTCAAACATAGATGATAGTGTGGTCATGCATCATTTAAAAAAAATTATCACAATGTGGTCATGCAAAATTTAATTCAAGAAGCAATTTTGCATATTGTGTGATATAAAAGTGAGACAAAAGGGTAGGGTGTGTATTGTGTAAAAATTGAGAAATTGTGAGTTAGTCATGTAAGATTTAAAGGCATTTAATAATTAAAAAGTGTTCCCAATTCAAAAAAATTGAACTACATGCTATTAGTATCTCTGATATGCCTGAAAATGAAGTTATGGAAAAATTGCACTTCAAAATGGTCATTTATTGCATTTAAACAGTGAAAAATAATAATGACCATTCCAGATTTCCCTAGACTGATGTGTTACAGAATTCAGGATATTAATTCATGTGCCAATATTTATCTGTTCATATTTTGCTAGCAACAGCATAACTGTGTCAAGTGTTATGTTTTTGAGTGTTTATTTTGTCCCTTCAAAACAACATCATGTAGGTCAGATAGAGAAATTGTGATTTGTTAAGCAAGATTTAAAACATAGATTATAATGTGGTCATACATCATTTAAAATTTTTTTATCGTAATGTAGTCATGCAAAGTTTAATTCAAGAAGCAATTTTTCAAATCGTGTGATATAACGAATGAGACAAAGTGCATTGTTTCCAAAAAAAGAGAGTAGGGTGTGTAAAAAGATATTGTGTTGTGCGACATTTAAAGAAATTTTGTTATGATCATGCAAGATTTAAAGGCATTATCTAATAGTGTTCCCAGTGCAATAAATCTGAGCTACATGATCCTCAATTCTGAAATTTAATTCAGGAATTAATTTTGTAAAAGTACATTGTGTGATATGTGCAAGAAAAATGAGACAAAAGTGTATTTTTCAAGAAAAGTGCAGGGTGTTGAAAAAGAAATCATAATGTCATCATCAGAGAAATCATGATTTCTTCATGCAAGATTTAAAGGCATTATTTAAAAGTGTTCCCAGTGCAAAAAATCTGAGTTACATGATCCTCAATTCTGAAATTTAATTCAGGAATTGATTTTGTAAAAGTACATTGAGTGATTTTCAAGTTTTGGATTAGTGTTTGTGTTAGTGTTATCTTAACAATAACACGAGCGTTAATCCGAAACTTGAAATCGATCCGTGTTAGTGAGTTGACCCCAAAATAATGACGCACTTCCGGAAGTTGGTGTTGTAGATAGTGTTAAAAATCGTCTGCTGAACTGAGCTGGGTTGCTGGTGTTAACGATTGACATGCGTTTGTCCCATTCACTAACACTAGCCCCTAGGCGATTAAGAAAATCACCATTTCAAGTTCGTTGTTAAGACAACGAACTTGAAATGGTGATTTTCTTTAATCCCTAGGGGCTAGTGTTAGGACAAATAGTGTTAGTGTTATTTCTGTCTCGGTTTACCTCGCTGGCTCGCGCAGTTGTACGTGTAATGTGTATGGCAGCACGATGGCGCGTGGTAAGCGGCAAGAAGAAACTACAATATTTTAGATTGTGAAAGAAAGACATCATGAAATAAGTCAAATACATGAAATTGAGAGAGAAGTGCATTCCTTTCCGACAGTGTCACATTTGTAGTACGATTGTTTAAATTTCATAAAGAAATTACAACATTTCTTCAGGTTTTCCGCAGTTTTCATGTTCGCCGAACTAGGGATATGACGTCACGCTCGTGTTATGCTATCAATTACAGAATCGATAGTGCCCGTTAATCCCAGTCGTAGTGTTGGAGTTCGGTTTAACGGCTCTTGATGTCTACTAACACTAACAATAACACTAACCCAAAACTTGAAATCACTCATTGTGTCATGTGTGCAAGAAAAATGAGACGAAAGTGTATTTTTCAAGAAAAAAGCAGGGTGTTTAAAGAGAAATATTAATGTCATTATGAGAGAAATCGTGATTTGTTCATGCAAGATTTAAAGGCATTGTTTAACAGTAATTCCAGTTCAAAAAATCTGAGCTGACATCCTCCATGCTAGAATTTGATTCAAGAAACAATTTTGCAAAAATGTGTGATATATTTGCAAAAACGAGACAAAAATATATTGTCTCCAAAAATGTGGTGAGTGTTTAAAGAGAAATATTAATGTCATCATGACGTTTAAAGAGAACTTGTGATTTGTTATGCAAGATTTAAAGGCATTATTTAACTATGTTCCCATCCTAAAATCTGAGCAACTTGATTCTCCATGATAGGAGTGTGTCTGATAATGTCTGAAATAGAAAGTTGTGTAAAAATTGCACTTCAAAATTTTCATTTCTTACTCTTAAGCAGTGAAAATTAATGAGTGACTATTCCAGGTTACCCTTATAGACTGCTGTGTTACAGATTTTTTGTCCCCAGGATATTAATCCATAGACCAGTATTTATCTGTGCGTACATGTTCTTTTGTAGCGACAGCATAATTTGTTTCTGGAGTGTTTTCTTGTCTGGTCAAAACACCATAATGTAGGTCAGATGTCAGAGTTTCACACGTTTTTTTTTTTTAATTTGGGCTTCCAGAGAGCTAACCAATGCCTTTAATACAAGTTTTGATCTTTCAATAATAAAATGCTTTCTTTTTTTTCTCCATTTTGATATAGTGCATGGATATCAAATTCAGCTCAATGGATCTACAGAGTTATCAGTAAGTAGCAATTGACTCCCTTTCTCATTTCCATTCCTGAATTTTAATTGAGCGTAACTGGATTGCAAAGATTACTGTTTTTGTTCTGATATTGTTCAGTAACAGAAAGATACATAAAAATGCATTACAAGAAAGTGAAGGATTCAGATAACATTTTGATAGGGTTGTTTGCCCACATTGTGTGCGTAACCATAATATAAATCCAAATTAAATGAAATGGAGGCCATAGTTGTATTGAATTTGAATTATTTTGTAACAATCCTCATTTTCTTGAAAATTGATTTTCTTGCTTCAAGGCTGAAAGAGAGGGTAACGATTCTTAGAATCTCTACATTATACATGCTTGTATAATATAGCTTCTTTTCTTGATGATTTCAACGTGATTTCAAATCATGAACACAGACACTCTTTGAGGTTTAGTGGTTTCTTGTAAGAAGTATTATATCTGTCAAAATACAAATGAAGGAACATGCAGAAAGAAAGACGGGGGTATGTTGTTTTCATTCCTGATATGAGTATTTTCAGATTATCTTTGACTTCTGGGTGGGGGAGGGGAGTGGGAGGGGGAAGAGGAGGAGGGGGAAGAGGAGGAGGGGGAAGAGGAGGAGAGGGAAGAGGAGGAGGGCAAAGATAGGAGGGGGAACTGAATAGTGACCACCTAAAATCTTGTTGACAAATCAATTGATGATTTTGGTAATATACATACAGGTAGAGCAACTCGTAAATAGAGTGGCGAGAGTGGTGTTTCTACTTTTCTCAAAACTTGCAAATACAGTGAAACCTGTATATAAAGACCACCCAAGGGAGACAATAAAAGTGGTCTTTATGAGCAGGTGGTCTTTACAGGTTCCTGTAATCACACATTTCAGTGAAGAGCACTTTTGAAGGGAAACCAAAATTGTGGTCTTTAGAGACAGGTTTTCCTTCTGTACAGGTGGTCGCTAGAGCAGTTTGACTGTATCTACAGTGTGTCTCAAAAAAAATGGGCCAATCGGGAGAAAAATATTTCAGGTATGTAATTTTCTCATAAGGTACATGTATGTGTATTTGGTATCATATCAAAGCAGAATAAATTTCCTTTCTGATAAACCTAATTCCATTCAATTTGCTTTTCTAAGTTCAAAGTTATGATTACTTTTGTGCAGTCAGGCAAAATCACATTTGTCCCACTTGTGTGTATTGGTCATAATGACAACTGAATTGGTGGTATTGTTACTTACAGAACTCATACAAATTGAATTATAAAAATCAATTATAAATCAAATAACAAATGCCTTTTTGCCTTCAATGTGTTTATTTTTGGTTATTTAATAAATAAAATATCAAATACAAATAACCCTTACTCGGCATTGAAATGATATTGCACATGTTCATGTCTTCTGTTTACCAGACTTTATTCACACTGACATCATGATGATCTCCACATCTCATTCATTTTAGCCCTTTTGTCAAAATTATGTACCTTCCTTTGTACTTCAAATAATACGAAATCAGAAATGTACAACCAGAAAAATCTATTCGTTCTGCTAAATTGAATGATTACACAATACTTTTCACACTCTTATTGGGGTTTCTTTGTTAAACAATATGCAGAAACTGCATGCACATGTACGGCACATACAGTATATTGGGACAAAAGCTATCTCAAATGAAATGAAATAAATTGCATTGAAAAGTATGTTCTTTTAGCTTTATGACAATACCCAATTTGACTAGGTTATATATGATTTTCATATATTAAAAAATAATTTCTGATTGGACCATTTTTTTTTTGAGATGCACTGTATAATTATACAAGCCTATACTGGCCTAACTATATCTGGTAATGTAGTCCATGCAGGCACATTTTCCTGCTATTTGTATTTTATAATGTAGTCCATGCAGGCACATTTTCCTGCTATTTGTATTTTATAATGTAGTCCATGCAGGCACATTTTCCTGCTATTTGTATTTTATAATGTCAGGTAAATCCAATTTTATGTAGTGTGTGTTCTTTAATTACTTGCCTCAAAATATGCACATATCTTTGATTATGTAGGTTTCAGTGATGTCAGCTATATTATACAGGCCTTTTAGCTACATATTATCTAGTGCATACAGTACATGTCCATGTTTCTACCATTTGTGTGATGTCTGGTAATTGTATTTTAATGTGGTGCGTGATCTTTAATTACAATTTGACACCTCAGCTGTAGGTCCGACCTAGATGAATGTATGACAGCAAAATGTGAGCAGGCCTCTAGGGGGAAAAAAGTCATATATCAGAGAGTCTGAATCTGCATCCGATGCTAAAATGTCACAAGAAAAGTCACAGGAATACATTAGTCGCCTCTCCCCTCACACCCCCCCCCTCCCCTACATGTATGTATCATTTGCTTGTTGTCTCTTGAACAGAAATCAGAAGTTTATCAAATACTAAATCTGCATCAGATGCTAAAATGTCACAAGAAAAGTCACAGGAGTACATTAGTCCCCAGTCTCCTCTCCTGGTCTCCCCACCATTCTCCACTGCATTCTTCCCTCTTTGTCTCTCAGGCTTAGGTTTAACTGAAGACCAAATCACAAAACCAGATGTGTAAAACAAAGCAAAAACAACTTTTTCTAATATCTGTAATAAATTTCATGGTTTTGTCTTTCAAAATGTGACAATTTGAAGAAAAAAGGGGTTTCTGTGATTTTCGGTGTGAAAACTCACTTTCCATTTCAAGTAGTCATTTCCGTTAATTCCGTCCATTTTCCACAGTCACTAAAAATCACTGTCCCTGCACCTTACCATGACTGCATGCTATCACCAACAAGAGGCCTTCACATTACTCTGACAGTGTTCATTGTATTTTTTTTGTAGCCCTTGGATTCAGCAGAAGCCATCGCCCAGTACTTACTGCATGGCCAACATCAGAGCAGTGATTCTAGGAATTGTACCTGTTTGGATTGCACCACGCTTAGGATCATGTCATGGGTGCCGAGGCCTGCAGGTAAAAGGGAACTCAAATATGCCTGAAGGTTGTATTGATACAACTACCCCTCAAGACAGTTAGCCCCAATGACAATTATCCCCTTTCACAACTACCACCCAGACAATTACCCCTAGGACAATAATTGTAAATTGTCGGGGGGGGGGGGGGGCGGGGCAAGTTGTCTAGGTGGTTCTTTTACAGGTGTTAATTGTCTTAGGGTGATAATTATCCTACTGGGTAGTTGTCCTGGTATTGTATTTAGAGGTTGTTTTTTTTGGAGGCGGGGGGGGGTAGATGTCCCAGGGGGTAATTTTTTGGGGAAGTCACTGTCTGTGGGGAGTATGAACATCAGCTATCTCAAAATGGATTTCTTTGATTTTTCATAAAATATTGAACCTATGAAAAGACCTTTGTTAACATTTTGCTTGATACTAAGGAAATGTAACCTGAAAGCCACAAAGAATTCAGATGTGTAACATGTGAGATATAAGTGCAGAAAGAATTGAACCAACAAAGAAAGTTACTACGTAAGTGGCTAAATGGCCTTAGCAACTGGAAGGCCGATATGACTTATGCAGTTCAATATTAACCCACCAAAGAAGGAAATTGAATCCTCATCATTGAGAAATACTTAATGAGAAAGAGGAGTATAAGTTAGAATTTATTCAAGCCCTGAAAACCCTGTAAACTTTGCCTATGATGTGTCACAAAAATTGAATAATCGCTAGATTGCACTGTGTAAATATATCCACCATATTGATTAATGTACACTGTATTTTTAGTAATGTTATTTTGTGCCTGCATGTAATTTAAAAAGTAATTTATTCCATCTTTTTCCCCACGATCAGGTTCTTGCAGTAGCTCCCCAGCAGATCCCAGCATCCAACTGTCTGCGGTTACGAGCCCGTCTGTGGAGAACAAGACGGAATCATGCAGGAGCGAGAACACTTTGTCGAGTGCCGTGGCGGACAAAGTCAAAACGGACGACAGCGGCAATATTAATTTATTAATTGTGGTGGCGAACCAGAACAATGCCAATAGCAAGCTTCAGGTGAAGGGCATCGCCTCTGTCGATTCGTCGCAGAATATCTCGGACGTCCTAAAAGGACTGGGGAATGTGCAATCTGGAGGTAAAGGAACTAGTGAGGGTGGAAGCAGTTGCGAATCGAGTGGACAAGGGACTTTGAATTTGCGTTGTACGAATGATAGGGACTCAAGAGTAGCTGTTCTGACACAGTCGCAACAAATGGCTGCTGGGGATAATCAGTCGCAATCAAGATTCCCATATCAAGGAACAAATTTATTCTCCCCATCTGCTGAAATACCTTCACACGGTTCACCGCATGGAAGCGCGGTGATGTCACCAAGCCCTGGTGTGCCACTAACTCCCCAAAGCCCCCAGATAAGGACGATGCAGTCACATGGTCATGGGTCCTCACCATTGAATACGGCTCCTTCACCCCAGGTACCCTTCCATTCTTCAGGAAGCAGTGATCAGCAGGTGTTGTTCAACCAGAGGACCTCACCTTCACAGACGAGGGTACAAGGGTCTCCGGTTGTTGGGTCGTCGCAACCAGTTGTCATCAGATCATCCCAAAATAGCATCTTGAGGTCACCTCAGTTTATTCTTAAAGCAGCGCAGTCAAATCCTACCTCTTCTTTACAGTCGAGTCAGGGATCTAGTCAATCCAACATATTTGCAGCCCAGCACTGTAATTCACATAGAGTATCCGAAAGCATGGATCAATCCGTTCAGTCGAATGCCTCCGGAATTCAGCAATCCAACCCTTTTTCTGTCCCTCAGTCAGTAGCCAAACCAGTTCAACCGAGCACGGTACCAACACATCAGCCGCTAAACGTTATATTGACACCATCCCAGTCTAATTGCACAAGTGGTGGTTCCCTCAATGCGTTTGGATCATCGCACTTGATACTGAAACCTGCTCCGTTGAACACCAACAGGCCACCGCACTTAATTCTGAAAGCATCCGAACCAAAAGCGGGAGAAAGTCCAAAATTGATTCTCAAACCGGCCGAAAATGTGGGAACGACACAAATAGGTCAATCGCAAACACCCCAGTTCATTCTGAAAGCGGCCACATCAGCAGATATAGGAACACCCCAGCTTATCCTAAAGGCACAGAATTTATCAAGTAACGTGTCTGCTCCTATTTCCTCATCAGGGAATTCTATTCACAGAGCTCATAGTCTGCAGGTGGCGGCTAACATCCCTTTAACTCCTCCTCCTCCTCCAAACTCTACCTCAACCCCCTCGCCTCACCGGATGGTAGAAGATGCTAACCTTGTGGCAGCAGAGACCATGAGAGTCATGCAAATGACTGGAGGAAGCCATCAGTCGTCTCTCGCTCCAGCTAATGTGACGTGGACGCAGGGGAGAAACGGCGGCAGTCCTTCGGCACCGACTCCTACGCCATCACCTAGTGGTCAGCCTCGGACCAACAGCCAGAGTGGTCAGCTCAAGATCACAGGGGAGGAGTCCCCGGAATTACGGGATATGGTCAACGGCGACCCGAACTTGAAGACCCTCGAGAACCGCTTCAAGTATCATCGGAGTAACCTAGTGATGCTTCCAGAACGTGTCCAGGAGCATTATATGCAAACACAAGCAGCTGTTGGTGGCAGCAAAGGTAGCGTCAACGTATCGGCGTCGGAGAGAATAGACTCACCAGCCTCACAGAGCTTACACGATGGTATTTCCAATCAGGTTTCCATGTCTGATAGTAGCACCAGGTTGTTGCAGGCCATTTCGAGTAAAGGCAGCGACAGGACCTTTGAATCAAATACTGGAAATACTCATGTCGTTGGTATGCATTACCACCATTCGGTCAATAGCTGTCATAACTACAGCCAGGGAGATAGTCGGGAATTCCCCACCTTGTCAGAATTCAACGCTATTGACAACGACGCCGAGCTGACATCGCAAGAACACAACAACCTGCTCAGTGACATACTGTCTGAAAGTCCCAATAATTTCAGCCAATCAGGGCATTCGGATTCATTAGGGTATGACAAATCAACCAATCATCTGTCGGACCTCGGATCCCTTCCAAGTCCTTCCGACATCGATCTTGACTTTGATACATTCGACCTGATGGAAAGTCCTCTCCCTGAACTGGACGCATCGCTGCTTTCAAACGCCAACCTGCCACGCACGGATATCGCCGACTTCAATCAGGAAGAAGCTGGGACGTCATCTGTCTGTGATGGAAGTACTTCTGGTGAAAGGAACTCTGGAGCTGCAGGACAGCTGTATGAGATCTCTGACTACTCTCCGGATTGGTCATACACTGAGGTAAGTTGTTAGTTGCTGTTGTTAAAGGCATCATTTAAAGCTCAGTGACATGATTGCGAGAAATAAAAAAATGCCTCTAGAACCAAACTGGTTGAAAGATATACCAGTCTATACTCTAGCTGGAGTGTATCTCCTGGCTGGAAGGATTTGTCTTGAGTTTGGAGAATCAAGCATGAACATACTATGCCCTGCAAAATGAGTTTCATGACATTTGCTCCAACCAGTATTCTACACACTTAAGGTGACCTAAATCCTAATCCTAACCCTAACCCTATTCTGAACTGGAAAACCAATGGCAACCCTGACCCTAACCCCTTGTCATCTGGGATATTGTCACCAGAGTAAGCGTCACTGGAGCAGGGAAAACAATGAACTTGTTTTTTCCTGTTTCTGTGCATATCAAATCGGTGTGTGCCTATGCAAAGGCCATTAACTGTATGCCATGTACCTATGCAAAGGTTGTTAACTGTATACTGTGTGCCTATGCAAAGGCCGCTAATATAATACAGAGTTAATACAGTTAGTGACCTTTGCATAGACACACAACGAAATACTCTTTTGTATTGAACTCTTTGATGGCAATTTACTGGGGCTCTTTTGTAAATTATGAGGGCTCTTTTACCATTTATTGTATTATTGCGTAATGACTGATATTAACTCTGTTCTAACTTCAGAAGCAGATTGATATGATAACTATAAGTGGCAGGCAGGTGTGACTAGTGCTCAGTAGTTTGGAACATGTTTTGCAACTTCATTAAAAATTTCCTGTTGTTTTTGTTTAAATTGTAAGTGAATGGAGCAGTGGGAAGCTACCAGGCCTCACACAGGTGGAGCTAGGAGTTGTGATGGGTGGTACTGAAATCTAAAACTCAAATAATTTATTATGAATTTTTATGTGCATTTGATTATGTTTTACAAAATTACACAGTATGTATGTACAGTATGATTATTATATATGTAATTGTATCCCCCGAACTGTGTTCGGAGGATACTATGGATTTGGCCTCGTCGCGCAGCCGCGTCCGCCGCCACCGCGTCCGCCGCCGCAGAGATTTCCTTGTGAGCGCTCTACCAGCTGCATTTCTTCTCCGATCATCTTCAAATTTGGTATGAAGGTGTATTATGGTAAAGCGAAGACCGCTATTGTTTTTGGTGGTGGCGCCCTCGCTTGGTACGTCTTTGTACTCAAAAAGGTACATTTTTCAGGGTCTGCTTGTGTGCCTGATACTGGCCGCATTTCTTGACGGATTTTTTTCAAATTTGGTGTGTAAGTGAATCATAGTCAACTCTAGACACCTATAACTTTTGGTGATGCTGCCCCCAATGTTTCGCCTTTTACAGGGTCAAAGGTCAACCTGATAGGTCTAAATTTGCAAAAATGCTTATTTTGGAATTACTTTGTTGTTACCCAAAGGATTTTATTCAAACTTGCTGTATAGGTGTATGGGTGGTCATTCTACATGTGGGTGGTCATTCTACATGTAGGCACATAGTGTTCGGTGATGGCGCCTCAGTGTTTCCGATCTGGGTGGCCAAGGTCACATTACTTGTATATGATCTAGTAGCCACATTTCTTGTCCGATTTTATTCAAACTTGCTTGAGGTGTTATTGGGGGTGTGGGGTGTCATTTTTGCGTAACAATAAGTTCGTGACAGCACCGCCGATTGTTACAACATTTAAATAGAGAATTTCTTGGTGAGCGTCTAAGCTGGCTGCAGCTTCTTCTCACGATCATACTATACAATTTGGATTCATGAACCGGTTATTACTGGTAAAGTGAGATGTCTATTCGGTCTTTGGAGTGGCGCCCTCTGCTTGGTCCGTATTTGGTATCCCCAAAAAGGTAGCATTTTTCAGGGTCTGCTTGTGTGCCTGAATACTGCCGCATTTCTTTGGACGAGATATTTTTTCAAATTGGTGTGTAACTGATATCAATCGTCAACTCTAGACAACCTACTAACTTTTTGGTGAATGCTCGACCAATGTTCCACCCTTATTACAGGGTCGAAGGTCAACCTGATAGGTCTAATTGGCGAAAATGCTGTATTATTTTCAAATTACTTTAGTTGGTACCAAAGAATTATTAAACTTGCTGTATAGGTATGGGTGGTCATTCTACATGTAGGCCACATTCAGTGTTGGTGAAGTGCCCTCAGTGTTCGCGACTGAGTGCCAATGTCACATTACTATGTATATTATGCTATCGGCCACAATGTCTATTGTCCGATTTTAATTCACAACTTGCTTTTGGAGGTTTATGGGGGGGGGGGTCATCATTTGCGTAACATATTTTAGGCACAGCGCCTCTTGTTCGTTTTATGATGCCATGGTCATATTTCTAATTTCATCCAAATGACGGAGGCTCGAAGGGACGGGTTTCGGCGGGATACATGTGCCGAAGGGGCACCCCCCCTCCCCCCCCCCCCCCCCCCCCCGCCCCCGCCGAGTACTCTAAGTTAGTGTATGGATCAAGCAGTCAGGAGCTGCTTGAGCCGATCAGGAGATATATATGATATATTGCCGTTATATATTATTAATTAATATTATTATCTTTTATTATTAATTATTATTATTATTATTATTATTTTGTTTAATGTTCTAGGGTGGAGTGAAGGTTTTGGTGACAGGACCTTGGCAGTTGTCTTTGACCAATCCAGCGTCCCGGCATCTCTGGTCCAGAGTGGGGTTCTCAGGTGCTACAGCCCAGGTACGTTTGTAGTCTGTATATGCCGTGTCACGTAGAGATGGAATCGAGGCCGGCCTCGAGGCCAGATTTTGCCGGCCTTGGCCTTGGCCTCGGACCGAGTCACGTGTAGAAAGTCTATGGGAACAGTATTTTTCCAGCGGCCTCGTGACTCAGAACTGTCAGCCTCGACTCCATCCCTGGATGTACTTGTAATTCAGTGTATGATTCTCAGTCACTTGCGTACTTCAAGGGAGGCAGGAGGGCAGAGTACCCCCTCCCCCCCCCCCCTCGATGAGGTAANCGTTTTTTTTTTTTTTTTTTTATGCTTGTCAGGCGATTTGGGAGGGGGACCATGTACCAAAAGGATACCTGCTTGGACCCATAATTTGGAGTTAAGTGGTTTGCGTGACCGGGAGAAAATTTGGACCTTGGAATTGGAATGGAATTTTTTCATCACTCCCCCCCCTCCCCCCCCCCCCCCAACCGAGTTTTCGGCGGCTCGGCTGTCTTGTATCTGTGGCTGGCCTCCAGGCCAATTTTTAGTAGCCTCGGTCTCGGTCTCGATCCGAGTCACCTGTATGTACTAATATGAAAAGGTTGTGATTTGGGGAGGCCTCGGTCTTGGAACCTGTGGTCTCGGATACAACACTTATGATTATTTAAGTTATTGAGAGTAAAATGCTTGAGATGTTGGTTGAAGCCAGTCCTTTTGGTCCGGTTGGATTTGGTGTAGTCCAACCTGTTCTGGTCCAATCCAGTGTGAACCTGTCCCATTCCAGGAACCAATAACGTTGACTGTAGACCGTAGATGTACTACACACCAGTGTTTTCATGAACTTCAGTTTCAGGCTGATCTCTTTTGCCTCTTGCATTATATATCATTTCTTTTTATAATCTGCAGCTCATGATGCAGGGAAGTGTTCACTTCTTGTCACATGTAATGGCACCGTCATCTCTAAACCGCTGACCTTTGAATACAAGGCCAGAAATAACCAACTTATATCAGGATCCCACGACTGGCTTTCATTAGACGGTATGTATCATGTTTACTACTTTGAACTTTCCGTTTTCTGTCCAAGTTTGGGCAAATATCTATCATGAATTCATTGGCTGGTATTCTCAAATGCTGACTAACTTAGTTCGCTGACTAACTCTTGAATGTCAGTCACCTGTTTTATGGAATGCTTAGTGGTAACACATTACTTTCATATCAAATGATTAAAAATTTGTAATAAGGTGAAAAAATAACATAAAATATGTTGTAACAATGAAAATTCGATATCCATTTCATAACAAAAATTATATAGGTATTAGTTACAGATTAAAACGGTAAACGTGTAATAAATATTGTAGAAATTGGTGTTGCATAAACAGGCGACTAACATTCCACAGTTTGTCAGCCGACTAAATTAGTCAGCTTTCGAGAAAACCAGCCTTTGTTGTTATACCTCTTTCAAACAAAGGGTATTTAAAGATCACTTTGTACAACTACATTATAATTATAAACTTTTAGAAAGTGCTTTCAGATCTGATTGTACAATAGCTCCAAAGAGCAAATAAAGGTCACTTATTGAAAAATTGGGAGCTGTACACCTTGTTTAAAACTGTGTCATAGAAAGTAGCATACCAAATAGGTTCCACCAAGTGACTGTGCAGTTATCCAATTGATGTGACCGTTGTATAACCTTTAACTCTTTTTGTCAAGAGTTTGTGTTGTTGTTTGGCTTAGGTGGGGAAATGTTCAGTGTCATTGTGAAAAGAAGTAGGATAATAACATCATAAATAGGGTCAGATTAATAACCAAACATTACAAAGATATTACTAGAGAAATTATTTCCACAGAACTAATAATAACTCAAATATTCATTCCCAGTAGAGACTTTTTTGTGAGAACTAGTAATGAAATATATAAGATCTAAATGAATCCAATGTATTAAACAATGTGCTTGAATGTTTACCACTGGCTTTTTATTGTGAAAAATATTGCTCTTCAGAGTTTTTTTTTCTTTTTTTCTTTACATCTTGTGTGCAAGTTACAATGATTCTAAGTGAACATTGTCTTGCTTTAACTGTAAGTTCTGATTGTTGAATCGATATCTTCCCATGTTTTGTTTTTACAGAGGATCAATTTAAAATGGCTATCTTGGAGCGCCTAGAGCAGATAGAAAAACGCCTTCATGTCAAGTCACGACAAGATAACCCTGAGGTAAATTTCCACTGTTGATTAAAGTTGTTTGATACTCTATTTAATTTCTATTTATAAGCAATCAATTCATTATTATAATTTTTAGGTGTTACTATTTTATTATTGTGGATATTATTGTTATCATTATTATTACTTCAGTTTATTTGTTTCTGCAGCATTTTTGTCACAATGTATAAAGTAACAAAAATCATACCTTTTTAGATATACGAAGTAGCAATATTCAATTTTTCTACTGCTATTCTCTACTATTATTATTACTACTACTACTACTGCTACTACAACTACTGCTACTACTGCTACTACTACTACTACTACTACTACTACTAAAACTACTATGCCTACTACTACTACTACTACTACTACTACTACTACTACTACAACTACTGCTACTACTTCTACTAAAACTACTATGCCTAAAACTACTATGCCTACTACTACTACTACTACTACCATAAATGCCATGTGATTGTATATTACTCTTAGTTACAAGGGTCCAGCAGCCATTCCAGTGGATTTGAGGAGCGGGTTGTCGCCATCTGTCAGCGGTTGATGCAGTACTCCGAGACCCCCAGCAACCCCCAGCTACACCTGGCTGACAAACCCCACCGCGGCATGACCCTCCTCCACCTAGCGGCTGCCCTGGGCTACAGCAGGCTGATCAGAACTCTGATAGTGTGGAGGTTGGTACCATTGAAGTAGAGTGAAAGTCAGACGAGTCTAATTTAGAAAGAATGGCATTCGGTCCTGGTGATCCGACATTTGCTTCGGCAACAGTTGCTCTGGTGACAATATCTCGGAAGACAAAGAGTTAGGGTTAGGGTTGCCATAGGGTTTTCAGTTAGGGTTAATGGTTGGGTTACGTTCTGGGGTTAGGGTTGAGGTCAGGGTTAGTGCATGAAATAATTGTCGGATCAATTGTCACCGCAGCACATGTCAGACTTTCTCATTTCTTCTGTATGAGTAACTGAGTATACAAAATATTCATCAGTTTAAGACAAGGCACACAGATTAGTCTTGGGGCTAGTATACGCAAGACACATTTTAATGTGTCAGAAACTGAATTGCCATGGCAACATTATATGGCGATAAATCAGGGAATATAGGGGAAATTTCTTCAAATAAGGCCTTCCTGAATGGATGGGGGTATTAATCACTTTCGGTGATATATGTAGTTTCTTCTGTATGAGTGTAGAAAACAATTGTTAGTTTATGAAAAACATAGTCATAGTTTGACATATAATACTTTTGTGAGTAAGAGTGAGGTTCATTTTGTGTGGCAAATGACTTTGTGTGCTCTACTGTTGATACATTGGTTAATATATTCTTAATTTTCTCTGTTTGGTTCACTTTGCAAGTTTTTTTTTCTCCATATTTTGAGAATCAGTATGTGCTATATTTATTTTTGTGCAATGTATAAATAGAGGTGCAGCTCAAGATGCATTTTGCTATCATACTAGGCTATACTTATTAATATGTAGATTAGCTTAATGTAGTACCAGTTTCTTTTATTTATGTGAATAATTCCTTTATACACTTTTCTTTCAGGCGAGAACACAACAGTCTGATGGCCGAGCTGGAGTTGGACCCAATGAACATTGACTACACCTCCTGCACACCTCTTGTAAGTAGCGCTAAACCATGAGGTTAAAAAAAAATGTCCATGGACCTCACAACTGAGCAATGATCATTGACACTAGTTCCCTCAAAAAGCCTTTTAGGTGCCCATAATATACAGCATTGAAGGCAGTATACAGTTTTAAGAAGTGGTGAAAAAGGAAAGTTTCTTCCTTGTGTTTTTTGGATGGATTTATATCTATTAATACTCTGAAAACCACTCTCTTTGAAACACTTTTTTTTCGTTATTGATAAAATATAAAAATGTAAGGGGCCCCAGACACTTTTGTCATAGGAAATAAACTTACTGATATCTGCTTAGTCACTGATCATTTCAAAATCACTGTATATCATTGTAAACAAGTTTCATGAGGTATGATGTGGTTTCTGGTGTTTGGCAAAACAATACCATAATTTATGAAAGATTGATTGAAAGATTGATGAAAAATTTGTCTTATCAACCAAAGCTATACTTGTCCTTCTAGGGCTAATCAAACTATTAAATATTGCGGTACAGAAGCATCTGCTTGTTCCACAAATTCACGTTGAAAAGGGGGATGGGATATTTAAGAATGTATTTGCATTCAGGCACCTTGTAGTGATAACTGAACCTGCAAACTAAGTGTGTTACAACAATTTTGTCCTTTGCAATCATTCATTTATGATATTGTTACCACTGATACAAGAGTTTCATTTTTCTCCCATGTAGATGTGGGCGTGTGCTCTGGGACACAAAGATTCGGCCCTCCTCCTCTACCAGTGGAGCCCTCACAGTCTCAACGTGAGCGATTCCCTGGGACGCATACCCATAGATGTCGCCAAATCCCGCGGCCACACCGCTCTGGCCGAAGCACTGCTACAGGCAAAGAAGGAAGGACCACGCTCGTGGAGCACGCAAGGAGCTTCACCTTCCCTAAGCGACCCCATCGCCATCCCACGACAGAAGGACCATTACCCTGTCCCAGCCTTCATGGTGTCGTCCCCGACTACTGACACACCGGGGTCGTCCATGTCGGATTCTTCCCAATTGTTCGAGACCCAATCCCCATCGTCAGGTTGCCTGTCGAACCTGTCCGTTAGTCCCGTTTCCCAGGGCCTAATCACGCCGAATTCGTCGGCGAGTCCCCAGCTGTCGCCACGACAGACTGATCCGCACCACGGCAACGTCTTCAGCATGTTTCAGTCGTTTGCGAGGACGGAAGACGGTGGGAAACCGGACAGGCAGCAACACCGTGGAGCCGCTGCTGCTAGTACCAGCAGCATGCCACTACCCCCACCCATCTCAATGTCCACCCTTAGTGCGTTCATCAAAGGTAGGCAGCTGCTCGGAGACTTGGACCCGTCCCAATTCATCGACATGCAGTGCGGTGGCGCAGGGCCCGGCAGGAGCAGCAAGGAGCAAACCATGCACAAGAAGATGTGGGAGAGTTTCGTAGAAGAGCTTCAAGCCGCGACGCAGCAGCATGATGCGAATCGGCAGCAGAAGTCAGGTGAAGATGGAACGTCCCAGCGCTGTGACTCTCCTATGCAGACCGATGATTACGTTCCATTACTCCAACAGGCAGGCATGTCTGATGGTAGTAATCAGGTAACTGATTGATTCCTTTTCCAAAGTTTCAAAATCACTGTTTAAAGGTCTATAGAAATTCTCTGTGGAATTTATTATTCTGGAGAATTGTAAATTTAATATGAATGTGTATATCACTCTCCTTTAATGCAATATGCTAATGATTTACTGAATTGAAACTTCCAAAGCATTGAGAATTTTTATAGTTTCAGTTAACTCTTGTGTTTCTTTTCAGTGCAAACTACTGTACATTTTGAATACTTACAAAGAGATGTTGGAAAGATTAATAATGAGTTACAATAATTTAATTGTATTTCTAATAATTGTGCAGTTTGCAATATTTGTAAATGCAGAGTAATTTAGTGATTACACATAAATTAATGTCAGGGAATTATACTATTTCTTCATGAAAGAATATGTAAAGATTGTTAAAAATAACTGAAAAATGCAGTAATGCTCTCCACAACACTCTTGACACAGCTTTCTTGTTAAACCTTCTAACAACCTCTTCAACAATCCTGTGAAAACCCTGTGACAACACTGACAACCCTGAAACTGATCATCACATACTTTCCGTGTTCTTGTGATTGAATGCAAGCATGGGTGGACCCATCTTCCAAGAGCAGTACCTTTTTCTAACCAAATAGATCAAATTGTCCTGATGAACCATCTCCTGCCAACCTTGTACCAGCCTTATGACAACCCTGAACAACCTGTGAGAACCTTGTTATAACCCCATGAAAACCCTGTTACAAATTTATTACGATCGTGACAATCCATTGATAACTGTGTGACAACCCTTGTCTGTGACAGCCTTGAAATGGGCCATTACATACTTTCCATTTTCTTTGGATATAATGTAGGCATGGGTGGATGAGCAGTACCGTTTCCTGCCCAAATAAATTCCAGTGCCCTGCTGGACAAGCCTGCCACAATTCTGTAAAACTCAGTCATAATCCTGTGACATCCCAATGACAACCCTGTGACAACCAAGTGACAACCTAGTAGCAACCAAGTGACAACCTTGTGACGACCTAATGATACCTTATTGAAAACCCAGTGACAATCTTGTAATAACCTTGTGAAAACCCTGTGATGACCCTGTGACAACCTCGTAAAAACCATGTGAAAACCTTGGACAATCCTTTGACAACTTTGTATTAACCTTGTGAAGACCCTGTGACAACCTAGTGACAACTCAGGGACAACCTAGTTATAACTCCAAAACTGACCAAAAACCCAGCGACAACCTAGTGACAACCTAGTGACAACCCTGTGATAATCCTGAAACTGACCATTGCATACTTTCCTTGTTCTTTTGCTAGAATGTCGGCATTGGTGGACCCATCTTCCAGGAGCAGTACCTTTCCTTGGCCGAACAAATCCTGGACGCCCTACCAGACCGCATCAAACATGAGAAGTCCGGCAGTTCTGCATCGGGCCCATCGACTTCATCAGCACCAACTCAGCAACTGGACCAAGGAGGATTGTTTGATTACGTGTCTGTCTTGGCTGGCACACAGGCAATGTCTCCTACCATAGATGACATCGTTTACAGGTGAAGATTTATTTGTCTTTTGTTTTCTTTGTGATGATGTATGCAGTCCATTTGGTATAGTTAATCTGTTCAATGAGAAGCTCTTATATATATTTGAAGTACACTTTCAAAACCAACAAAGCATGTGTGCATAATTTTAACTGTACTGTCTGTAAGTAAACATAGAGAAACAACCACAGCCAATGTCTCATACCACAGCTGACATCGTTTATACTGGTAAAGATTGACTCTCTCTTGGGATGAAGTGTGCAGTCCATTTATACGTAATCTGTTCGATCATGAGCTCGTGAACTTAGTTCAAGCACATTTTACAAAACTGGAAAGCATGATGTGATTAGAAATACATTGCACTTAACTTGAAGCAACTAACAACTTTGGTGAGAATGAGGTGGTTTAACTCTTCATCCACTGAAGATAAGAAACGAGATACCTCGTAATGAGGTCTATGGGAAATGCGTGTTGGAGCAAAATCAAACCGTCTTTATCAGGTTCATTTATTGAGCATTTTCATAAGTGATGCACTGAATGATTTTCAGATTTTATAGTCAATTTTAAATAGCTATGGCTTTTTAATGATGTATGATAGAGGAAGCTGATGCATACAAAGTTTGATGTTAAAAAACATAACTTTTCTAACATTGTAATTTATGTATTGTTGTGACTGTTTGAGTGAATTTTGTAGCTTTATTTATTTCAGGTCAGTCAATAATGACAAATGGATGTAAAAATGTACATATTTTGTAAAAAAATCTCAAAATGTGTAGGGAAATATTTAATGTAATCTTGACGAGTTTATAAGTGATTTACTGAGACCCATTCCTCTGCTATGTTAAAGTGTAATAAGAAATTAAATTAGGGCTTATTAAAAGGGTACTATCTGTGGCATAAAATTAATTTGTTCTATCCAAATTAGGAAGTGGATAAAGTAATCGTTTAGGCTAATGTAAAAATGGCAGAAGTAATTATAAATGATTCATTTGGCTTAACACTTGTGTGAGACCCAGAGAAACGAAAATGATATTTATATTGTGGGTCAGTTACATGTGTCACCATTCATAAACTTGGAGAGTTTAGAGGTTAAATCAATTTTCGACCGAAATTGAGATATTAATGTCAAATCATTAACCACCTACTTATCTTATTTCAGAATAAAATTTGAAGCCAAATTACACAAGCGAGTAGGCAATATTGCATAGTTTCTCTTACCTTTTTCATAGGCGCGTGTACAAACTTAGGCAAAGAAATGCATTTTCTCTTTAAGTTACTAAAAAGCTTTAGCCCCTTTTACAACCAGTAAACTCTTCACATTTCACCAACTGTTTTACCATGCAGGGCTGGTCTTGACAGCTCCCCGGCCAGTTCGTACAGTGGAGCGGATTCGTCGTGCCACCCCAGCCCCAGTAATAGCAGCTTTGATGAGGAGAGTGCCCCCGCCGACTGGAGCGAGTTCTTGCAGGGATCTGGGAATGCTCTGCAGTGGGCCTTCTCTATACTGACCTTGTCAGGTAATGGTGCCTACAATTACAAAATTATTATCATTATTGATTTGTCATCATTAGACAGAGATGCTATATTTCTGGAAATTTCTGGATTTTTCCAGACACATTTCAGTTTTCTGGATTTTCTGGTATTTCCGGAAATTTCAGGATTTACTGATATTTTCATAAAGAGGAAAAGATTTTTAGTGTAAACTTAAGAATTTTGTTACTTTCTGCAATTTCTTTTGGTTGTGAAGGCATTGTTACAAAATTTGGGGGCTTGTGTCCGGGAAGCAATTAGCTAATATATACACTTTGTTTATTTCTTGGACTTGGACCACTTTCTTGTGCATGAATTCAGGAAATTTTAAATGCTTCCTTCCTATGGCATCTCTGATTAGAGATGACAGGGACTAAAAAAGCAAACTGAAATCACTATTACCCATAGGCATCCAGTGCCTTGTACTGATGACGATATGCAACCACAACATCAGGTTTTCACCCTTTTCTTTTTTATAAATTGGGTGGGTTCTTTAACAAGTTGAAGACGAGACTTAATATCTTGTCTCCAGGTTTAAGGGTAATGTGTGCTATAGCAAAATCAAACCATCTTGAATGAGTTACCATGCTTGGGTGTTTCGATCTCAATATGGGACCTTCGAATTGACGTCCTATCCGAGGGATGGGTAATGAGGATAAAGTGTCTTACCAAATGACGTAATCGCCATGGCTTGGATTTGAACCAAGGATCTCTAACTCAAGAAACCAAGGCCTTATCTACTAAGTCACAAAGCCTCCATAAAATATTCAATAGGTGGTGGTCTTAATCTGTAAATAATGAAAATATTATGGGAACAACTGATGTAAAGTTTTGTCATACATGGCACTTTTTTCACCTAATGCACATGTGTGTTCCTGCAAACCAGGGACTGAACAACTTCCTGTCTGAATTGAGATGTAAAATAATGAGATGCTAAAGGTCACATTGAATATTCCCTTGTTTTTACATTGATTTCGTACCCTTTTTCGTATACAGATGAGGAACAGAGGCAACTGTACAAAGCAGCACTTGTGATACAGAATGCATTCAGACAATACAAGGTAAATTTAAGGCTCTAGTAAACAAAATGGAGTCGCAGTTGAAATAATGAAATTTCATTAATTTAAAATCTCCTTTCTTCATCTGATGACTTCATCTGAAAAGAATTTTGAAGAGAAGATAAAACATTTTTCACTGGTGTTTTATTTGATGTTTATAGTTTATTCTCAAAAGGTATCTCAAACTACTTTGAAACATTTCTATTTGTTTTTTGGCTTGTTGGACTAATGTAAATTGTATACTTCAAAGACATGTTTTTTTTTTAAACATCTTGACAGAACATGTTAAGAACATCATAACCTTCCACAATTTTATGCATTGAAACTCATTTAAATCAAGACAACCTAACCTAAGATTTTCTTGAAAAGGTTGTGAACATTTTTATTACAAATTCATGTTTGAGAGGAATATTTGTTCAATGTTCTTTTTGTATATGACTAAGGTATAATGCATAGGCTAAGTTGAGCAGCTGATACTGATCTATGAGAAGATCTGTGTAACCCATTCATTTCTAATTCCACAACACATCTTTGTTAAAACCATAGGAATCAGGAAAATTGAAAACAACAGATTGATGGATTTTCACATATATTTTGACTCTTTTATTTCTGTCTTGTGTCCAGGGTCGGCAACAACAAAAGCAGCAAGAATTAGAGGCAGCTGTGATTATCCAAAGCTACTACAGGAGATACAAACAGGTATTGAATGTGTTGAGTCTTAGAGCCAAAGACATCACAAAACAAGTTAACATTAGCCAAAAATTGTTCAGTATGGCATATTAAGAAAATTACCTGCAAGCAGATATCATTATGTACATTTCCGACAGGAAGAATGCTAGAGATTCCCGGACATTGTAATTTTGTATTAATTTCTCAAAATGGAAGCATTTCAGAGCACGTGATTTTGATGGTATTAACAAATGATGGACAAACAAGGCTGGAGTATTTCATTAATACAAAACATGAACAGCAGTAGTAGAAGAGGAAAAAGAGGAGGATGAGGAGGAGGAAGAGATGGAGGAACAGGAAGAGGAGGAGGAGGAGGAGGAGGGGGAGGAGGAGGAGGGGAGGAGGAAAGGGGAGGAGGAGGAGAAAGAGAAGGAGAAGGAGGAGGAGATGAAGTGGGGATGTGGAGTGCGGAGAAGCGATGAGGAGGTGCGACTGGAGGAGGTATGGTTGAGAGGAAAGGCAGGAGGCGTGGAAAGGCACGGAGGGAAGGGGGAGGAGGCAGGAGGAGAAGGAAGAAATTAATGAAGGAGGATTCAATATTAGGGTCTATCTCTCAAAAATGCAACAGGAGAAAATGTCATTTTCCACCATTTATGAAAATTATATGCTGCCTTCAATAAAATAAGATTATGAATTTCCTGCAATTTAAAATGCCCAGTTTACAGGGGGTTAAATGATTCTCATAGCCACTTCACTGAAGCTTTTTCTAATTCTTTCCTTTTATGTTTACAACAGTATGTCCTTTACAAGGAGATGTCAGAGGCGGCCAGGGTGATACAGAACAAATTCCGCTCATTCCAGAGCTATCGTCAGTTCCAGCGGAGCCGGAAGGCAGCCATCATCATCCAGAACCGATACCGGACCTACCGGGCCCAGGAGCAGTTCCGTAAGAGTCGGGACGCAGCCATTCTGATCCAGCAGAGATTCAGGTAAACTATACTGATTAGTTGTAGCTTTATTTTGTTATTTTAATTATGTAAGAAAACATTCTATATTTAAGTAAATGTTGTAGTGTTTTGTGAAACGTAGACCACTATTGTAATCGTTTTAATGTGCTCTTTGGGGATTTTCATGCCTGGTGGTATAACTGTTCTTGGCTATGTACCCTGGTACATAGCCAAGAACAGTTATACCACCAGGCATGAAAATCCCCAAAGAGCACATTCAAGTATTGGTCAGACAGAATGTGAGGACATCACAATATGGGGAGTTCTCTGTTTTCACACTACCAGGGTTTTATGAATATGTGTTTCCAGTTTACAATATCTGAATATAAATACCAGGGATGCCAGTTTTCAAACAAAAACCTGAATTCAGGCCCTGGCAATTGATTTTCTGGCCATATTTCAGGCTTTTTTGTGTACAAAAATGCTCTTCATAGGCAAATTTCAGACCCTTTCATAAATTCTAAGTGGCATCCCTGAAATACCAAGAAGTTAGATTTTACTAACAACTTGATGATTGTTAATTGCTGAAAGGAAGAGACCACTCAATCATGACCATTAAATCCATATCTATATCCTATATATATAGTTTCGTCACATACAATTCCTAGAGGAACCTTTTGTGCAATGTGTAAGCCACAGATTTCATGTTGGAATAGTCAATTTAAGAGCGAATTTTGATAGAGGCTGTTGCTAAATTGCCATTGCCTGAGTTGTGAACTGGAAGACATAATAATTACATGTCAACAAAGAGATACAGTTGCTCCTATTTTGATATCTTGTGTACTCTCTTACGTTTGTGGTGCACCAGTATAATAAAGTGGACTTGTATGTATTACGTTCATGTCCTCTACATCCTAAAAGAAAAAAACGCCCGGTAAGGGATAATTTAGAGGCATACTCGGAGATTGTAGAGCTTTGAGTAATGCTACTATTTTAGGCTGGTCTCTGTGTAGAAAAATCATTTCGCATGTCTTAAAAAACATTGATGCATCTGTTTTTAAGAAATATGTGAACACTGGAGCACTGATGGTTTCATGCTGCATATTTCCTTTTCAGGGACAAGAGAAAGGCAAGAATGAAGAAAGAACAAGAGGCAGCGCGTAAGATACAAAGGTTTTTGAGAAGGTACCACAACAGGTGAGAAAAATTCTGGCTTGTTTTAAGATTGATCTTTTAGGTTTTTGCCGAAGACTGAGATTTCTGCTATTTATAGGCAACTAATTTTTGACAGGAATAATAATAATTTAAAAAATGTATCGTTAGTTGAAAATGGGAAGGACAATAACTCTAAATCCATGAGAAGGAAAAGGTCATTAACACTGTTCAAACCCTATTGCATTACTGCCCCTTTCCTTTTCAAGGATTTAGAGTTGATGCCTTTCTTATTCCGAACTTCTGATGTTTCAATTGATTTATTTCAAGAAAGACAGTGTATGATATCAGAAGTCTCTAGTAGAATTATATTGTTCACACTAATTCTCGACTCTTTCATAAATATAATTTGATGTGTGATTCTAATACATACCACCTCCAATACTAACAGTTTCATTAAAGGCCAGGTTCACCCTGACATGAACTTGGTTTTAGTAAAAGCAGAACAGCGAGAGAAACATATTAATGAAAGTTTGGCGAGCAGCTCCACATATGTCATGTGATATAAATTCATAAAAATGCCGTTTTCTCAGAAATTTGAAAATGATTTTACCTGTACATTCAATATCTTATCAGAAACATAATTTCACACATGCTTCTATGAAATAAAAACATTCAATTATCATGAACCATTAATAAATGGCAATTTATGGAATTTATATTACATGACATATGGGGAGCTGCTCGCATGTGACATCACAAATTTAAAACTCTGAAACCTCATAACTCTGTTATTCTTTTGTGGATTTTCGCCAAATTTTCATTAATATGTTTCTTTATTGTTCTGCCTCGAATAAAACCAACTTGATGTCAGGGTGAACCTTGCCTTTAACTAAGTGTCATTTTTTTCTCATGAATTATTTTATGTAGTCTTTTTCAAACACTTCCTTACAACATCTTCAACATTTGTGCAGAAGAGGGTGTCTGTTTAATGGAGTAATCAGGCAAAATCATGTTTCCATTGGAAAATTGGAATGCAATTAAATTTTAGTTTTAGTCTTTGTAAATTTTTCATTGTATTAGTGTCTCATGTCATCTCGTGAACTTAAGAGTAAACACTGCAAATTATTGTGAATTGTATTTCAAATTGTACTCTTGTGTATCATTTATAATGGTAGTATATTTAATGATATTTATGATCCTTAATAAGTCATTTTCCAACCACAGTTAGTCTTAGCTCAGAGTAATTTCTACAAGGTGATTTACATGTATGTCTTTGCCTATAAAGGCATTGTTTAACAAAGTTTCCGGTTTAAAAATTTATGTTAATTGATCCTCCATACTGCAAGTGTCTTTGATGAGGTCTAATAATAAGATCCCAGAAAAAAATTGCAGTTCAAAACAATCATTGAGTACTTCAAAAAGAAAGAGAATCAATGGGTGACCATTCCAGTTTCCACTCCCCCCCCCCATAGACTGCTGTGTTATAGAATTTTTGTTCCCAGGACATTAATTCATGTGCCAATATTTATCTGTACACATTTTCCTAGTGACAGCATAACTGACTGAAGTTTCATATTCTAGGGTGTTTATTTGTCCATTCAAACATCATCATCTATATCAGATATCAAAGTTTGCAATCTTAAAATAGGACTTCAACAATATTAACTAATATGTTTAACAGTCCTGTTGTTTGCGGTGAACATTTTGTTTTGTTGCATCTGACCCAT
>JZLH01S0605749.1:28455-38731 GCA_001188425.1 Eucidaris tribuloides | reverse complement strand
GAGGCCCCCTTTAGGGAGGTGGAACTGAAGTTGAGAAAATCAGGCGTTGAAAGCAGAAAAGGTGGTGCAAATCTATTTTTCTTTGCCAGGGGCGAAACTCCTATGGCTTTGCAGGGGGTGCACGTGCACCCAGTGCTCCCCCAGCCTACGCCCTTGCGTGGCTGACGACGTATGTCAAATGTATCATTAATGACTGACGATGTACGCGAAATTTTCAAACACGTTCGGCACAGGTTAGCTCTAAACAGTAATATGTAACAGGGCCCTATAAGGCCCCCAAAAAATTGAGCTTGCGGTAACGTGCTTAACAGTGCGCTACGTGTTATTTGGTTGAGTATTCGCTGTTCGTTCAAAACACGTCCACCCCATCTGTTGCCATTATGAATGCTCAACGCACACATAGCGTCAAAGGAAAAAGAACCGTCGCACATCAGCGTGTAGAGTCAATGTGTGTCTAATGTGTTCGGAATACTTGTTTTTCATGTGAATATTTTACCTCGGACCTAGACTATATAGTCAATGTTTAATGCCTTGCAGACGGATGCTGCAGAAGCTCTCAACTGATGTGCACAAGTATTTAATCCTCAGCATGCTCAGAGAAGAGATAATATCAATTCTGTCACAAGAAAAACGCAATTAAATAATGATTCAGATACACCTCACCCCACCCCCTTAAACTAGAAGAAAGTGTCATTTTTTCAATTCACAGTTCATCTTGCAAACATGACATTTTCTTCTTTTTCAAGGAAAGGGGCAGGTGTATCTGAATCATTGCTTCATTTTTGTATTATTTTCTTGTCACGGAATTGATATTAGGTTATCCCTGACCATGCTGACGATTCAGTACCTGTGCACATCAGTTGAGAACTTTTGCAGCACCGGTCTGTGAGGCATTAAAATGACTATAAAAACACAAGTCTGTGCGCAAATGCATTTTTAGCCGATTGCACAAAAGTGGGTTGTGCTCACTCATGCATTAAATACTTTCAATACCAACAGAGTCGTCAGATAGCTTAGGTCCAAGGTAAAATATTGATATAAAAAAATTATCTCAAGATCATTAAATTTTTGTGTAATATTTTTTTCTAAGTGTCTACTTTTTTGATACACTGTTTAACTAACACACAGTGATAGTGTTTCCTTGTTTGACGTCACAGCATCCCAGAGTGGCTCTTCATCATTTCACGCTGCACACGCTAAAGCCTCCATTTTTCCGCGATACGGAAAACGGACAAAAATCGCGGAAATAGGAAGTGTAACGCGGAAAATGCGAAATCATGAAATGTTGAAGAAATGACCTTAAAATCGTTAATAAATTTAAAAAATGAACAAATATTTGAATGTCTAAAATCATTCTTTAACCAGATAAAACCATCACCAAGCATTAGAGTAAATATAATGACCCTAGCAAACCACTTTGCAGGCCCTTCTGCCGGCAGTTTTCTCACTACCATGACTACGGCTGCTTTATTTCACCGAGGATGAGTTTTAATCATGCAAGTATAAGGTAATACCGGTATGTGGTGTTTATATACATGATTTTAAGTAACGCGGAAAATCGCGGAAAATGGACAATTTGAAAAACGGAATTTTAATGATGTAAATTGGAAAAATGGAGGCCTTAACGCGCTATCACTCGTAATGTGGGACACTAGATATGCGATTACCATTCGTTCCTCAAGCGTTGTTCATTTGGTCATTAGTTAACACACCTTTTTGACCTGGAATTTGAGCGTGCTTGAGTGTGTTTTGACTTGGCCAAAATATCGCGGCGAAAAACATATACGCTGGACACACCTTGACTCCAAACGCTATTATGTGACAGGGCCACTACCAGCAATAGCACTAGTGATATTTGTATTTTGACCATTGGTACGACCACCCTGACCATCACTACCCCCACCCTCCCCCCCCCCCCGCTGCCCAACCGTATATGGCACATTGCGCACTGTACGTACAATCCGCGTAAATTACTTCCTGAAAACACCCCAAACGACGAAAAATTTTAAAGTAGTTTTCATACCTTATTCAGAGAAACTTTTCTAACACCTGTGAATTTCATACCCTTGATCGGTATTTTATATCTTCCATAACATTTAGACTCTTGAAGATTGCCTTATTAATAGCCGAACATTGAAGTAAGAGATGGTAAGAATCTTATTTGGAGAAGATTTACGCATAAGGTTATCGAATTTCCTTTAGTTTCTGTGTATCTGTTCGTTACCAGAGTATTTGTTAATGCCACTGACTTCTCCTCTAGTTGATACCATAAACGGGGAGAATACAATAATTAGTTGTAAATACGTTTTCGTGTAACGCAGAGGAAATACCACCGGGGGTACCACAACAATTACCAACAACACCACTTCTACTATCAGTAACAAACCAAACCACTACCCCCGGCCACTACCACCCCACACAACTACCACATGGTCATTACCACAAGCCCCATCACCACTGAAACCACACTATCACTACCTCCCCACGAACCACCACCATTACTATAAAACCACGACCACTACCCCCACCACAACGCGATCTCTCCCAATACAACAAAAAATACTACTATTGATGTAGGCCTCGTCACACTATGACGAGTTGGCATTGCGTATCCATTGCGAATGAACATTTTGGCATTCGTCGGCACACGCTATCAGTTCGTTTGGGATTTTTTATAACGCGAGCAGTACGTTGTTGTTCAGTTCCGTACGGCGAAAAATTTTAAAGCATGCTTAAAATTATCGACGTATGCAACCGCTACGAAACCATACGCCAGTCGCGTACGCTCTGAAGTTGCAATGCGAGCGTTTTATTCGTCAACAGGACGTGAAGTGGTAAGTCTGCAAGACATTTCCATTGATCTACCATAAGATGAGGCCCCTTTCTCCGCGAATGTTTTACGTAGTTCGGTAGCGATGAAAAATTTAAGTTTACTTTCTCATTCTATCCATGTTGGCTTATCATCTTTTTTGCTAGATTTGGCTTCATGTATTGGGGTGTGTGTATGTTAGTAATGTGGTGCGTGGCGTGGTGTGTGTGTAGGTGTGTGTGGTGTGTTGGTGTGTGTGTGTGTGTGTGTGTGTGATGCTGGTGGTGTTGTGTGTGTGGTGTGTGTTCTGTGTGTGTGGCTGCGTGTGCATTCTGGTTTTGCGCCAAGACAATTGCCACACCTTACCCCATGGGATTAGATGCTTAAAATGTGTATAGGGCCTACATGTACTATGAAAATGTCTCTGGTAATAGATGAAAATTGTTGTTTTCGAATTCGGTATTATATTCATTCGCACCGTAGGGGAAAAATCTTCTGTTCAAAATACCAGATTTTATCAGATTGTATTCTCCGGAAGAAAAAAGTTTTATGCAACACCTCCTGATCAAAATATTTTGTCCATTCCTCATAACAGTTTTACAACACTGTTTAAGAATACAAATATGTGAAAATTCTACATTACTCAATTCCCAGATTTCCATAATTAATCATAAAGAAAAGAAGATATTTCAATTAAAAAATCCCTATTTAGTTACCATGAAATTTGATAAGTTTATTCTTTTGAGACAGTAATTAAATCACCAATGTACAACACGTTTGCAAAAATATGAGCTTATCATTACCTTAACCGTTGGCCAGATTTCGGATAAAATATTACTATTTTTCTCACGCGAATATTAAATTGGGATAAATGTTGCTTTTCATGTCAATTTGCCCTGGAATTATACCATATAAGTAATTTTGGTTGTCCCTTTTTTATACTCATAAATACAAATCTTGGCTCTCTTGGATTTCGGCATACTGGGAGAAATCAGATACCCAAACTCAAAATGATAGGACAAAATGATGCTGAGTTCAAGAAGGTATATTTTCGTAAATGCACACAGACACCATGTGATCGACTTGAATTCGCAGACTGTACGCGTGGCGTACGCAAAGCTCGTTAGTCGTTCGATTAGAGATCGCTGTCTGTAAGTTATTGATAAGTTATGAAATGGTGATGGAGACGTTTTTAATCGTTTTGATTCGCTGTCAGTCGTCCGATTCGGTTGAATTCACCAACACGGAATTCATTCGCTTGGAATGCTGTGCGTATTTGGATTTTTTCAATTCGTTCGCGGTACGCAATGCCAATTCGTCATAGTGTGACGAGGCCTTATTTCTGTTACAAATACTTCATTTGATATATCACTACTACTTGTATGCTTTTGGCTTCTACATCACTCCGCTTCTGAGCACTTTTCTCATCTTCTACATACTAATGTTATCAAGACAGAAAGCATAATTATACTTACAATAGTAGTACATATATACAGATAGGCCTACATACAAATAGAAATACAAATGCTTTTAATACAGAAACTATCAAAGTAGAAGTTGGGCTTATTCTAATGCTGAGTAAGTGAGTATGCATGTCTGATTGTAAGATTATAAGATTTTCTTTGTTTTTATCGTTTACCAGTGCTATGAGAAATCTAACTGGTTATAGAAGCCTCGTCATTTCCCGGTCAACATTCCCTAGTAGCGGAAAATACATCGGACATTGGCTGGGGGACAATGCATCAATATGGCCCCATTTATACTATTCCATAATTGGTATGTATCTCTTTCAAGTTTGTCGCAATAATTGATAAACATTTACATTATCATCATAACTGTTCCAGTCTGCTTCGTTGGTATTCTTTTAATTTTGTAAATTTGATTAAACATAAATTGTGTTAGGATTGTATGCATTTTATTTTGGGTGTGTAGGACGTGTGAATTTATTTATGAGTTGATTAGGTTGATAAAAACATATAAATAATTCAAATTGAATACTTTTAAAGATTGTGTCATTGATTTTCACGTCTAAAAACACCTAAATGAATGAAATCAGCTGAAATCATATCCAATGTGAAGATTAATATAAATAAACACCTCTCATAGAGACTTGGGGTAAAATATTGAGTTTTGGTGAAAATCTGGACGGTTAAACTTTATCCTTTTTCAAATTACTCAGAAGCATTTTCAATAAATCCGCGACGTCAAACGTGTACGTGCCGTTCCAAAATTGTCCGATCAGCCGTTAGCCAAAGGTCGTGCGGAGGTTAGCCGTTTTAACCAATCAGTTTACTGCCTTTTTTTTTTTTCGCCGCCCCGCCCCCCGGCCCCCCCCGCGCGGGGGCGGCAACGGGCGGACCCGCAAGACCGCCCGCGCGGGCGAGCCCCGCGCCCCGGCGCCAGGAACGGCGCCGCGCCGCGGGTCGCGTGACGCCCGGGACCCGCGCCCCCCCCCCTAGCGCCCCCCCGCCCCGCCCCCCCCCCGCCCGCCCGCCCCCGACCCCCCCGGCCACGCCCCCGCCGCGCCCCCGCCCCGCCGCCGCCCCCCCCCCCCGCCCCGGCCCGCGCCCCGCCCCCCCCCCCCCCCCCCCCCCATGGGCGCAAATCCATTTTTTACCAAATTAAGGGGGGGGGCATCAACATGCAGAAACCTGCCCAAACCCAATTTTGCCAGCCAAAATTTTCGATACGCGCCATTTGCCAGCCACATTTCTGACAACCGGGGGGGGGGGGGGGGGGGGGGGGGGCGACCAAAAACCATATTTTGCCAGCCAAAATTTTTTCGAACCCGCCAAATATTGCGCATCCAAACAATTTCTGACAAGGGGGGGGCGCCGACCAAAGCCCATATTTGCACAGCCAAAATTTTCGAAGCCTGCCAAAATTGCCACAGCCAAAGACAATTTCTCACAAGCGGGGGGGGGGGGGGGGGGGGGCGACCAAAAAATAATTTTGCCAGCCAAAATGTTTTAACGGACGCCACATTTCTAGCCAATATCACAGTTTTTTGGCATGCACATGCAAAATTCGTGGGGGGGGGGGGACATTTGATATTGTGTCCCCCACCTTCAAAATCGTGGGGGGGGGACGATGTCCCCCCCGTCCCCCCACTGGATTTGCGCCCCTGGTTTACTCCGCTGGTCTTGCGATGTTATACAATAACCGCGATTCGCAGTTTGAGCAAAATTGAAACTCACGGAAAGAACAACATTCTGGTAACATGTCGTTATTAGTTTTTTCTCATAAAACAACACATTCATGACGTATGGATCTCAAACTTTCAACACACCATTTGTAAGCACTAAACTACCGTTTGGTATTGATAATGAAGGGAAGTAATGGACTTGCACATCCCTGACACAATCTTTAAGACCTCCGCGTCGAAATTAGCTGGAGGTATTTTGTTTTCGGGTTGTCCATCCGACAGTCTGTCCTTTTATCTACACATCCACCAGTTTCCCAGACGCTTGTCAATCTGTTCAAACGTTTATTATGAATTCCCTTGTACAGTATTCTTTTTACCGTAATAACGTAAGAGCCATTGATCGAATTTAAATTCAAACTTTCAAGAAGTCTTTACAATGAAACAACGATGACGGAATATATATTGCAGTTGGAGGTCAGTAATATGATGCAATATTAAAAATTATTATTAGAATTCGTAGTTGAAAGGCCAAAGTCACGGGGTATTATAATATCAGTTTTGTACCTCTTTATCTTAACTTTTGACCCATCCCTCAAATGGTAGTTAAACGTGGCACAAGAATGTAATATGTTACCACAAGGAACTCATTAAATTCGAATAAAAGCAGTCAAGGTCAAGGTCAACAACGCTTAGATAAATCCTATTTCACCTCGATATCATGAATTAGGAACCACTCATCGAGTCGAAAACGCAAGATCAGAGGTATTGGTATGTAAGGATTTTGAACTGGCGCCGGATCAGTTTTTGCATACCATTAACTGCGATGCTGTCGAATTGATCTAATTTTCTTTATACATGTATTTTGTCACAGGAATGCTCGAGTTCAACTTGTTTGGAATTCCTTACGTAAGTGATATTCATAAACATGCGTGTCTGATTGCCTTTCCCAGTTCCCACTATGCTATCGATCATATTCCGGTCACTTTTTTTTCTTAGAGTTATGTTTTTTTTATACATATTGTTACTCTTGCATTCGTTCTTATTTATGTTTTACTTTTTTCAGAAAGTGAGGAAGGCTTTTATTTCTGTTCTGTAAGAGTTTCCGCCTTTGAAACAGCAATATTGATTAATAGAAACATGATGTGCTATTTTGTAGAAGGCATGAAGTTAAGAAATGATGCACCCAAGGAACCTGAGTTCGGTGTGCGTATGGAGAGGGTTGTAGTAGACTCAAAGAATTGTGCACCATCCATTTTGTTACCAGTAGCAAGTTTTTTTTTTTTTAATTTAGAATGCATTGCGTTTGTCTCATTGATATGTGAGTGTGATCAGTTAATGTTACGGACGGACACTTCCAAAAATGACTATTATTGAAGGCCTACGGAAATATTTTGCTTTATTCAGTACTTCTAGTGATAGCCTCCACAATAAATCATAAAGCAACCCTTATTATCTTATCACTTTTTCCTTAAGCCTGAAATAATGGTCATTTTTTTCAAATGTCTGTCCGTGACATTTACTGATCACACTCATGTACAAAAACAGCTCCATTTGGGTCCCGATCGACTCGCTTACATTTCTTTTTCCTGTCGCATTGATTTGTACCATAATCAGCCTTTTCGGGACATGATTGATCTGCTGTGCCATATCTATTTTCGGATCTAAAAACGATAGACATTATAGATACAGAAAAGGGGATAGAGAGGAAGGTTAGGGAAGAGGAAGAGGAAAAAGAGAATTGAAACAAATCACTTATCGTTTAAACCTTACATTCAGAATTACCTGAATTGGAATTGGAATACCTTTCTTGTTTCAAAGAGTGTATATAGTCTTTATTTCTGCGGTGTAAAGGACAAAAGTGTACCTGACAGGGCTCTACTGCTTTCAGTCCTAAAGTGGGCCCACAAACTTTAATAGTAGAGACAAACTCTAGGTAAGTATAATACTCCTTGATGATATTGCAAAAATGATCACTGTTTTCCTTGAAACCCCCTTTGTAAAATCAGACTAAAACTACACTTTTTTCACGTGGAAATTCATTAAATTGTTAATCTTGTAGATTGGAGCCGACATATGCGGTTTCTTCGACGATACAACGGACGATCTTTGTCGCCGGTGGCATCAAGTTGGCGCCTTTTATCCTTACGCCCGTAATCACAACACCCTTGGTGCTATGGTAAGGTACCTTAACTGTCACTTTGTTGATCAATAATAATAGATGGAATGTAGAAAAGCAGTAATTTACTGTTTTTCTACATAAAATTAAGACATATTTTTTTAAATATTGGAAAAATAAAACTTACATGAATATCAATACAAATATATATCTACAAGCTATCTTGCATTTCTAGATGAAATGTTGTTGTACTCTATAGTATTTTTTTTACATCTTTGGTGAATGAATATCAATACAAATATATATCTACAAGCTATCTTGCATTTCTAGATAAAATGTTGTTGTACTCTATAGTATTTTTTTTTTACATCTTGTGGTTACAGTGTTTTCTGATGCTTTGTTAAGAATATGGGTAAATTAAATCAGCAAGAACTGATCATGCTTTCCTAAAACATAAAATTATACATGTTACTGACATGCTTATTGTAATTAAATTTTTTTTCATCTGAGGTAAAACAATGATCGCAAAGTGTATAAAGTGAAACTCTGTCTTAAGATATGGATAAGAATCGAAAACAAGTATATGACACCATTAGATATCAAAAGAATTCATTCTCAAAAAATTCATGGATTTATTACTGTGGGTTAAATTATAGTCGGTATGTTTATTATCGTAGAACGTTATTTCTGTAGCTGTCTAAAATTGTCAGCGATAGCGGTTGCTTGTCAGTGTCGTGTGCATACGAGTTTGTATTGATAATATTCATCGTTACTTTTGGTTGGTAAATGCAGCCTCAACATCCAGCGTACTTCGGTGAGGAATTTGCCTTAGAAGTTCGAGAAATTCTCCATATCCGATACCGGCTTCTACCGTACTTGTATACCCTCTTCTATCACGCCCACACCCAAGGGTCGACAGTCGTTCGCTCACTTATGCATGAGTAAGAGAAATTTAGAATTAGGCCCGTCCAGGCTATTATGGTTTTACTTATAAACATGATAAAGTGAACATGGGAAATTCCGCGAAAAATGTTACCCAAGCTCAAAATCATGAAATCTGTAATAATTCCAAAAATGTATGTGCTTCAGTGATAAATTAAGTATCATACAATAGAACTCATCAAACTCTTTAATTTGAGTGGTATTTGGATACATTTGAAGTATATTTACACATACTTTTCTTCAAAAAACCCATTTTCTTGCAAAATTGTCTTATCTTTTTTGAAAAATGCACAGTCTTCGAGTCTCATTATTTCACATTCAATAGCACTTCAGAATTAATTTATAGTAGTTCATAATTAAGAAAGGATAAAAAAATGACTGCTACTAGTTTTACATTAGTTATTAAATGCTTTTGAGTATAAATATAAGGACCTAAAAAAGTGGTCCGAGATGTAATGTCCGTAACGTTAAAAATGTAATGTCCGTAACGCAACATTTATGGTCCTATATGGGATATACTAAATCTGTTGTATCTAATTATCATCCTACAACTTAAACAGGTCCTCAGCACCCGTTTCAAAAGAAAATTGGCTTCAATTCATGCTTAAGCTCACAAATGCGTTGGTAGGTGAAAAGTCATTTCCAAAAAGTGTAATGTCCGAAACGGCAAGTATTATGTGTGATAACTACCAAACGATAAATAGAAACTAATTCAAATTTAAACTTTTAACACTTTAGGGCGACCTGTTTGAGATTACCACAACTAGGTTCAGAATGATAATGGTGGTTTCTAGAAATAAGCCCCCAAAGTTGCAAAAAAACATGTCTGAATGTAACGCTGAAACTGCCCACATACAAAAAGGTCACAGGACTTGGCAGCTGTCACAAGCAATCCAGAAGAGGACATAAGTGAATTCGCAGGAAAGGTGTTTGTATCCATTAACCCGCCATAAGGTTCCGGACGTCGCTAACTTTATTTATAGTCCAGTCATTTTAGCCTAAAATTTGGCCAAACTTCAAACAAATTGCAACAGAATTTTTTTCCACCACAATGCATTTCTTTGAGGTCCCTAGAACGCCATACTAATAGTCCCAAAATATCCTAATAGGGGAAAGACATCTAATTTGCATAAATCCAAAATGGCCGCCATATGGCTTATTATGCCCATATCTTTGCACATGGAAACCACATAAATAAATTATGGTGTCCATACCTATGTTTCTGAGATCATGGAATGCAAATATGATATAATCATAAACTTTT
>JZLH01S0605745.1:0-10126 GCA_001188425.1 Eucidaris tribuloides | reverse complement strand
GGTTCTTTACCACAATAACTTCAGAAAGGCATGTTGGATTTGAATGTAACTTGGCTGAAGTATGTATTATACGGCACCAATGAACTGAATAGATTTTGGAGTTGAATGGTCAAGGGTCAAAGGTCACAAGGCCTGATAGATGTCTGATTTAGGCTCATTACCATGTTAACTTAAGAATGGCTGGTCCGATTTTGATCTTACTTGGGTGAAGTATGTATTATAAGGTACCAATGAAACAATCAGATTTCAGGGTTAAATGGTCAAAGGTTGAAGGTCAGTGTCTTTACCACGATAACATGAGAACGGCTTATCGGACATTGATGTAACTTGGGTGAAGTAAGGGTTATAAGGTACCAATGAACTGATCATATTTTGGTGTTTAAGGGTCAAAGGTCAAAGGTCACGAGGACCCATATTTAATATCTTTACAACGATAACCTGAGAACGGCTTATCGGATATTGATGTAATTTGGGTGAAGTACGTATTATGGGGCATAGATAAGATTTCAGAGTTGAACGGTCAAAGTTTATGATGAAGCGTACATTCATAGTTTGGAATTGGACGGGGGAGCGGAGGCATACCCCATCGGCTGCACGCAGCCGAATTGCTCTAGTCTAACAGTATCATGCTTTTTGTCCAAGTTTGAAATCTGCTGCTTTGTAATAACTTTTGCATTTCATATTTATTCATTACAGGTCACCAGAGGGAAGGCAATAGTCCAAAAAGCCACAAAATCTCAGGTAAGTGGAAAGTTACTAGTCTGAGTCACTAGTAGCAAGGAACACGAGAGTTTTAAAGCAAAGGGCTTCAAATAGTATTACTCACGTTTATTGAACTCCTTATTTCAACCCGTAGTATCTGGTGAGGGATTTCTACTCTGTAATCTATCTTTCTGTTAACCCATTGGAGCCTGAGAACTAGATATTTGGGCTGGAGTGTATGGAAAGTGTATATTATATTGAAATTGAATCCAATTCTCATAAATTAGGATAAATATATTAAAGGTAAATGACATGATTGGGGGTAGTCTTCAACTTGGGGTGAAACTATTCTAGAATCAAGTAAACTGTGCAAGGATATTACTGTAAAAAAATTGAGTGGTCAAAAGTTGACTCGTTCTAAAATAAATTCCATCTGTATGCCTTGTGACAGACAAATCAGTTGTGCAGGGTTCTATGGGAGGTTTTTTTATCGGGGCACGAGAGAAATGTTTACGCTTGATTTGGCATAAGTAAACAAATTCAAGATAAATCCTTCCAGCCAGGATATACAATCCAACTGGTGTATCCATTGATATGTCTTTCAAGCAGTTTGGTTCAAGAGGCATTTTTTATTTCTCCCAATCATATCACTGCCCTTTAACCTAGAAGCAGGTTACCGTGAAATCAATCTATCCATCCATCTGGAATACAATAGTGCTTTATACACAGTAACTTCCTGGTAGGTGCAACTTTAGAACGTAATTACAACGAGGAAATGAGGTGTGCATACTAAAGGGAGGTCGCAACCTCTATTTTCATTTATCTGGAATATCCACTAGTAATTGATTTCTGTATATAGATGGAGATTATGGATTACATAGAACACTCATTGAAGCCAATCTCTTACCACCTTGAGTGAAATAGAAGGAAAATTGTTGTGTGTATACTATATGGGACATCTCTACATGCCGTTCAACACACAAAATGTGGAGTAGACCAAATGGCTGAAGACCAAGTGGTATTGACCGTGGTCTATCACCATAACTGCCGGTCTTCTTGCATGGTCAGACCTAGCCTGTTTTACAGGGCGTTATTCACTTTTTTCTCCTTACGCAATCAATCTGGTATGTCTAGTAGTAAGACCAGGCACTGTTAGAACTTGCTGCCAGAACAACCTCACGGTGGCGTGCTCTGGTGGGCCCATCGAGCCCAGGCAGCAGCAAATAGGGTCTGTGAATGAGACTATGTCAGACCTTACAGTCAGTCTGACCTTTTTTTTTGTGGTACATCAATTTTGTGTACATCATTCATTACTGTCTCTTTTATCTTTCTGTAGATGTTTGGTACTAGTGATGTCCTGGCCAATGCCCGTACCTGGAGTGTGCCCATCAAGCATATAGATGGTATCCTTACACAACAAAGTTACAATCTGTCTGTAATGTTCCAAACAGTCATGGCAGCCATTGTTTTTTTTTGGACATGTGTGCCAATCCCCTCTGTAGACTCTCATATACTTGATTTTAATTTGAGTTCTAGATTTTCATGTTTCTGAAAGAAATAATAAACCTACATTAAGGAGAATATGACACATCAATCACAGATATTAATTTTCAACAATTTTGAGCCAGGAAAAAACAAAATGAGGTCATATATGCAGTGTGCAAAGAGAAAACAATTTGACCGTAAGATCTCTGATTTCTACTTCTGTTGTAGTTTAATTGTCGTCTTTAATATTTTCCATTAAGTATTAAATATGTGTCTTCAATGTATTATTGTCTGTATATTTATTATGTAGTGTGAAAAGTTGTTCCAAATTTTTCATGATTTCCTTAATGCCTGATTTGCTATTAGTTGTTTTGAAGTACATCACTCGAGAAAAGGAGAAATTCAAACATACTTCAAAGGATAAGGTATGTATTTCTATGTGCATTTTTGAAACTGTACAAATCGATGCAATAGTCACATAAATATTAATGCGTATATGATGTAGAAGTATCCATGTGTAATTTACATTATTAGTGGACACTCTTTGATACAAGATAACTATCTTCATTAAAATTTCAAATTTCATTGTATATTATATTTTTAATTTTGAAAAATTACATTGTATTATGAACATCCTGCACAATATTTATTTGATATTTTGATTATTAGTAAACCCGAAAATATAAACTTCAGTGACTCTTTCTTGATTGAATTTAATGTTTTGAAAGATGTATATGAACACTATCATCCAGTACTAATTGGGGTTATTATTATTATTATACGATGAAATTCATTCCCATTGTTATATGTTTCTGTGCTCTGCAGAATAAAGCAAAGAAGGACAAACGGAATGCCACAGCTAAAGGTAACACAACGTTTTAATTGAAATTATTCAAAAGACTATGTTAGCACTGGTAACCTGACTGTGTGTAGATATCTTTTCTTGCCTGGTCATGAACCAAAAAGTAAATATTCAGGCAGAACATGTTATCTCCTGAAAAAAATATTTGTCCAAACACCCATGGTCTTGCCCCCTCCTGTCCCAACCCCATCTCATTCCACCCCATCCTGATGTTTCTGCATTTAGCCATGCAAGTGAACATGATAATCACAGAATGTATGTCAGTACAAAACCAGGATTTAAAGCAGTCAGCCTAACAGCCCTCCCCTACATTCTATAGTCTACACTGCACCTAGAGCACCTAACAGAGTGGATTTGGCGCAATATAAATCCTATATATTATTATTTTGGCATTTAAAATTCACTGAAATAGTCAAATTGTGAGCAATTTCATATGCTGTACTGTATGTATAACATCTTTTTGGCAGCATGCATGTAGGTTCTCATGCTTTGCACTATACTATGCATCTGTGGGGAAACACACAAAAAATTATGTAACGTTGGTTTTAATAATTTCAATTCAAAATGTTATTGATAAATAAACAAGTATTTTGTGACTTTTCTTCCATAGAGCGACATTTAACAAAGCCGTACCTGAAAGCTGAAGATGCAACAAGGTAAGAATCAAGGATTGTAGTCGCGGGTTCGGGGTAAAAGTATATGATAAGGTGAGATTATTTATAGAATACTCATAGATATATGAATCGGACTTGGAGCTCTTTGCTGAATGGAGTAAGCTGTGGTAGCTTTATCTTACCTTGTATCTTCTGTCATCACTTCGAATGGTCCTCTGGGAACTATGACGGGAAGTTTAACATGGGGTACGACGAGAGTGGAGTTTGAATGATTACGCAATTTGGGTTGGTGTTTAGGATGTGGTTTTGAAGGCCATGCTGGATTCGATATCTACGCTCTGCTGGGGATATCGTTCCAGAGTTTTACAGGAAGAAGGATTCTGCAAATGGTGCTGATGGCATTGGAACAGATTTTTGTCTGTCATACATTTGCCTACATCTTGAGCTGTTCCTCTGGAGATGGTCTCCTAGTGGAATCTCACTGGCCTGGAAATCATTTTGAATTTCTCGTGGGCACTGTAAAAATAACAGCTTATTTGATTCCTTTATTGTGTTCTCGCATGCAGTTAGTTCCCATGATATTGCTAAATGCTATTTCTCGTTTAAAAAATATAAGAGTAGACAGGGATACTTTATCAATCTTGTGTTATCTTCTGAAGTGTAATTTTACTTTTTCCTGTGATCTATCCAAGAGAGGTAATTTTATAGCTAACAAAAGTATGGGCAAATTACCAACACTCCATGTATTTTTAGTACTGACCATCTAGAAGGTCTCTTTACTATCAAGCTAATGGAAAAGATTTATATTTTGCACCATTATCAAACTTGGTGAAGAAAAATACATTTTGTAGCATCAAATTGATAAGATATGGACCTTATACCTTCATTTGTATTTCACTTCAACTGAAATTATACTTCTGCAGAATTTAACAAAAAGCATGGTTCTTGCAAATGATGCCAGGTCGTACTTTGACATCATTATATTTATTTTCATATATTTCTGAATAATGTGCTTAAATCATTTGTGTTGCTGACGAATCACTACAGCTCTGTCTCCCCACATGTGACCTGTAGTAATCTCTCTTTGATCTGCCCCTATTGTCAGACGTTACAGGCCCATCAACAAGGAGTTCACTGCTTGGCCCAGGGTCTTACTAGACACTCGGCGAGGCTCCTGTCCGTATGATCCTACTACTCGCAACGAGAGTCAGGTACAGGAGGCAGAACGGACACAGGACAGACCAGATGCTAGTCAAAGGACTCCGGATACTAGGTAAACAGGTGTTTCTTAATGTACTTTAGAGATAGTAGATAACAACAACAACAACAAAACATTGTAATCTGAACAGAACCTGCTTTCAGTTCATTCTTGGTTTCCTGAAAATGCCATTTCAGTACAGTACAGAGAAATTGAAAACAGCAGAACACTCTTTCTGTAACAAAAACTCCACACAAATCATATTGAGAATTTCTAACTCAGGAATGCATATGTGGGATAATGTTAATTGTGAATATGTAATTTACTCTTTCTTGGAAATCAAGGAAATGGGAGTCTGTTGGAAGATTATTCCATTATTGACCAGTATGCCAGTTTATCTTTAAAAACAACTTCTTGCTCTAATGACCACATGAAGGTTAGAAATATTCTAAATTGGTGTAAGCAAAATACCATTATATACAGTACTCAAACCTGTCTTAGTGATGACCTCTTTATAGTGGCCACTGAAGTGATTTCCCTGGTGACAAATCATGTGTCAAAGAACCCATCCATAGCAGCCACCTGTTCATAAAGGCCACATTTTTTTTGTTATCCGTGGGTGGTCACTATGGACAGGTCTCACTTTAGGAAGTTGGGCAGCTATTTCATAACCACAATTTAATGTGCCTGTCAGTTACTTGGGTTGCAAAAAATGTGCTGATTGACAATGGGCATCTGGTTGAACTCTCACTGGATGTAAAGGATTTCCTCTATCCTTCAAAAAACTGTACCGTACAGTGATGAAGTGACCTGTCTCTGCAGATTAATACGTACGTGGAATAAGGTTGTCTTTACCCAACAGCATGCTGTTTTCTTTGTAAAATGTGTATGTTTGGTAGTAATTAAGGCTATGTTTTACCAGGATAGCATTTTCTGGTTATGTGTTGCTTGTTTCAAAGCATGGTGAGATGTGGAGAATTAACACTTAACATGCCAGAGGATTTTTAACCTCTATGGACTTTATGTGTACTATTTGGTGCAGATATGCGACTTTGGCACGTTAAGAGTTAAATGTCCAAATTACAGTTCTATTCATTCATTTGAAAAAAAGTGTGGGGTGGGGGGGGGGAGGCTATTGTATAGTTTCTATTGAAAATATTGTTGGATCATATTGTGAATACTGTTGTATAGTCTGGTTCTCTCATGTAGCAGATTTGAATCAGTAAAAAATCTATTCTAACAAATTTTCTCCCTTACCAGAAACAAAGAAGTCCCCAGCAGGAGCCAATCTCTGACTAGGAGAGTAGCAGGCAAAGCTTTGAAGAGAAGGGAATCTACAACCAAGGCTAAAGCCTGCAAGAAAGGGTATTGTGAATACTGCACTGTCAAGTACACCCAGCTTGAAAAGGTAAGTGAGCCTTGTCATTACAAGGATTTAAGTACCGGTAGCCTGAATCATGCACACCATCAAATTAACTCTTAAAGGCATTTTTCAACAATGTGTCCAGTTTTTTAAATCTTAAGTATGTGATCTACCAATCCGACATACATGTATAGTATCTCTAATAAGGAAGTTGTCAAACTTAGATAACTGACCTATGTACATGATAAGTGTTTAAATGAAGAAGTATACCTCATAGAATGCAAAACTTCAAACAGTTATGCCGTAACTAGCGAATTATGTACAGATAAGCACATATGTCCTGGGGACAGAAGTTCTACAACATAGTTTAAGGGGAAAAGGGGAACTGTTGCTCCTTGATTTTCACTTTTTAAGAAAAAGTATGTCATGATCGCTTTGAAGTGCAATTTTTTTGAGGGCTTCATTTTAAGTTTTTAATTGAATTATGTTTTATTTTTATTTGCAATAAAAGATACATATACATGTGATGTACCACTCAAAAACATTTTATATAATACCTACAAAGAATTTTTTCTTTATACATATACATAATAGATCTTTGTTATATGGTTTGTGGAAAAAAGGGTGGCCTGCAAAGCTCAGAGATCTTGAAGGGATGTGGACAACTCATGTCAATTTTTTTTTCTTTTTAAATTCAAAAAGTATAATAACGTAAATTCAATGAAATTAATAAGTTGTAAGTTACAAATAAATAATGATACCAAGTAGAAGGATATACATTGTACAATCAATTAAGTTGGTTTTTGATCCCCATTAAATACTTTGTATAGGAAATAACTGTTTGTGTGAAGTAATATTTACATAAATGACTGAATGTCATCACTTTTATCTTAAATCATCGTAACTCATATAATGGGTCCATCACTGAGCCTCTCTAGCACTAAACAACCTAACAATGGTTGTATACTAGATGCATAGTAACTTATCAGTTCTTGTGGTATTTTCATTACAGCATTTACAAAGTGAGCAGCACAAGCAGTTGGTGTGTAAACAAAATAACTACTTCAATCTGGACTCCATGATAGCTGAGGGCCCTAATCTCGACCGCTTTTTGGAGGATTGTGTGCGATTTCAGAGTGCTACTATGGCACCACCAACCACGTTAGAAAGGTGGGTAATCTGCCCCCCCCACCAATGTCAAAAGGGCATAAATGACATTTTGGTGTTTTGGAGAATTGAGCAATATGTATTTGTTCAACGACGTAAAGCCCTATTCAGTGTCCTTTTAACAAGCGATTATGAAACCAAAGGGACACTCTAATTAATATTATTATTTTTTTTGTTCTGCATGTTTAACATGATGTACTGAGTCCACTACACTATATAACTCAATTTTGAAGAAAACAAATGTTAGTTATGCCCTGTTGTCATAGGGGTGGGGGGGGGGGGGGGGGCAGAGTTGCTCTCTGTGAAAGAAGGCTTGACTTTGTGATGGAATTTCATAAGTGTAGTCAATACAAAATTGATGGACATTATTTTTAACTTTATATCAGATTCTGATAGAAGAAATCATTAGTTTTAAAATGATATATAACTTGTCAATAATGGACTTTCCTAACCCTCTGAAATAAGAAAGAGAATGTTCAGCCTTTTCACATATTACTTGAGAAAAATGGCTTTGTTGATTGATTCATCCAGAGATGCACTGCATTGGTGGCAAGAACAAAAAGGGTTTATCTCCATAGCTACTGCTGTGAAGGGATTATCAGTAGTCCTGTAACCCTGAATCCACTAACCTGACCTGCAATAGCCTGCGAACCTGTTAATATAGATAGCAGGTTGAAAACCCGTTAACTCGCAATTTAACCCGTTTAAATCCGTCGTTTTTCCATGACTAATGACGAATTGGCGACAGCCCTGACCGACTGTGATATATAAATTATTGTCAGGAACTGATGGGAAGAACTAGGGGTCTCACAATCATGAGTCTTGACTACTGAATAGTTGATTATGTGTGTCTTAGTCTTACTCTTCCTTGTAAGACAAAAGAAAACCTTATAAAGGAAATACAAAAAGTATTCTAACATTCATCATCATCATCAGCCATTTTCTGTCGACTGCTGGACGAAGGCCTCAGCATGTTTGCGCCACAATTGTCTATCTCTAGCTTTGTAGAACCAATTTGCTGTTCCCCAGTACCTATTCAGCAAAGTAACAGTCTAGCTCATCCCAGCTTGTAAATCGTAAGAACATTATTACAGTAGTAAAGTCAAATAACAATGAAATAATACATTTGTGGCTATGATCCATTTTGATCATCACTATTAATAAACTTAATCATTTTTTTCTCTGCAATCTTCATTAGAACTTAGAATTAGGAAACAAAACCCTGTAAGGTTACTAAAAACAGCAATCACTAAACAGAAAATTCTGTACAACAACGTAATCCAACTTTCAAATGCGGGTTATCGGGTTCACGATAGCCCGACGGGCCCACCAGGTTAGGTCAACCTGCAGGCCCGCAAAACCCGCAACGAATCCAGGTTACAGGACTAATTATCAGATTACTCTTAAATGTGACAACCTTGCTAATAGGGTCCTATTCATAATCATATTCAGTTTCAATGCCACCTTGTAATTTATTCATTAGGTATTGAGTCAGATTGTGTGGATATTGACATCAGTCAAACTACCTTCTGATTATTAAATGACTGTATACACCATATATTTTGCCTTTTTATATCTTCAAGGTTTTGTTTCAAACCAGGAATTTTGTGAGCATTTGTTTTTGTGATTTTGTTACGTTTTCATTCACTTTGCTCAGCTATTTCAGAAAGTGAAAATGTTTGCAGTTGTGTAGTCAGGAAATTTGCAAATTTCACTGTGAATTATTCAGTGTATACAGACTAACTATCATCTAACAAAGGAAAAAAAGAATCAAGTATAAACTTTATGCACTTTTGTGTGTATTCAATACATAATGGATGTGTGTTCATTCTTCTGCTGCGCTGTTTGTTATTTAGCACTTTGTTACAAGTCATCTTATTTTGTCTTTTTTATTTTAGGGTTGAAGAACATGATGATGAAGATGAAGTCATTCTCTTAACGGACTCTGACGCTCCTGCTAAGGATTGTACCGGTGAAAGTAACCAGGGAGGAGTGGATGGCAAGCAGAAGAAGAGAAGTCCACAAAGCAGGAGTCCTACCAAGCACAGCCGTAGTCCAGCTAAACGTGGGAGAAGTCCACAAAAATGTGCTGATAAAGGTGATGGAGGCATCAGGACTGAACTAGAATTAGCTGAGCCTGCATGTGAGAACATTGAATTGCAAAACAGATTAACTGGCAGGGAATCTAGTGCCCCTGAAGTTGGCAATAATCGATTTGTTGAGGCAATTACCTATGCAGTGCGAAATCAAAAGCCATCAAATGCTGCAGAAACTATGAACTCAAGGAGTAGGAAACGCAGAAGTGGTGGGAATAAGGAACTGGCTATAACTAAGACAAGAAAAGCATCACTTGAAGATACCAGAGACAATACAGACTTGACAGTGCAGGAACCAATACAATGTGATAAGTTATGTGATAAGTCACCTGATAAGTCGCCTGATCAGTGTAATTCTGGTGTGGTTCTTAGAGGTATTGCAGGTGATGAGGAGCTCATGGTAGGAGAAGGTTGCAGTCAGGAAGTAATGATAACTAGAGTGAACAGAGAGGAATTGAATTGTGACAGGACTGAACCAGAGGACATTGTAAGGAGTAGGGTAAAACCCACCCAAGACCATACTGAACAATGTGACACTAGTACTAAAGACAAGAGGCAGAGTAAATCACAACTTCCTTCTACTGAGGTAGCATCTCCAAGAAAAGATGATAACCAGAATATGAGTGTTGAGGAAGCGGG
>JZLH01S0605730.1:697-10902 GCA_001188425.1 Eucidaris tribuloides | reverse complement strand
TCTTTTCATTGCAACACTATATAAGTATGGACAAAAGACAGTTAAATTTATGGTTGCATATTTAGCAGTCAGGAAAGCGGTACCATTAATGGATGCATTTAATTTATAAGTAACATTGATGAGCTTCAACTAAAAAAATTTGTCAAACTTATGATTATCTGAGCTACATAGTAGCCGTTCAAATGGACAAAATTAACAACCTAGAATACAAAAGTTTGGAAAAGTTACACTTCAATGGCAAGTTATACACGAATAAACAATTAAAACTCGGCGCGAGTTTTATTAACCTAGGTGTACACACAGTAAGTCTATGGGGAGGAACATGGGGCAAGTGAATTCTGCGCCAAACTTACGATTTTCACTTTTTTAAAGCACTAGAATAATTCATTTTGCGAATACATTTCTTTCAGGGCTTCATTTTTAGACCTCATCTAAATACCTGGTAGCATGGGGAATCATGGGGCTCAGATATTTTTAACCAGGGTGCTCATAACTTTTTTGGGCACTTGCCCGATCGGGCAAGGTGAATTTTTTCAAACAGCGTCGAAAATGTTGCCGAAATGAATTTTTGCTGCCCGAAAAAATAACAGAAATTTATTGATTTGTGTGATTAAATATGATATAGATATACATAAAAGTATACCATTACATGTGATAACCATTCACAAATTTTCACATCAATGATTTTTGTCAGTATTATGAAAAATCATTGATCAATTTTTTAATTGTGTTTCATTCATCCGATATACAGTATACAGATATGAACGATGTATAACAATGTGTCCAGCAAGCGGTCTGGCGATTTCATTGTTGGGCAATTATGGGGGGGGGGGGGGGGGACAGCACAGCATTAGAACATATTTGTGACTCTAGTGAATTACCGTAGGTGTTCGATAAAAAAAAATGTCTTGTTGATGAGATTAGTGATTTTTCACGACGTACATGTAACTAAAACGTGGTTATGATTTCAATATTAAATTTGTTAAGTGTTAATGAAGTGTTCTACAGTTAAATGAAGCTGTTTAGAAAATAACCACCGTAAACCACAAACTTTTTGGTATCGAGTATACATGTAGATAAACTATAAATTTTCAGCTATTATGTTTCCAGATAAAAATGTTCAAGTGAGTTTATACAGAAAAGTGTTTGTATATTTTCAGTGTTCTGATAAAATTTATCAAAAGAATGCTCAACAAAATTTTGGAAAAAATTAAGCTTCAAAATCAAGGGGGATAAACCCTCCCTTGAGGGGGTGGGTCATGTAACCCCACCCGGATCACCGCCTATACAACAGAGTTAATTTGTGGAGGATTAAAAGAACTTCATGTAGGTCTTAATATTTCCTCTTAGGAATGCTAACTTGATTCCAAACCTGGTACGCGCAGGTTACTAAAAAAAAATGTTGAAAAATGGTGATCAGTGTAAACTAAAAGTTTTCAGTGATCTTATTCTCCATTTCCTTTACACCCAAATTGCTTAGAATATTCACTTTATCTAATTCAAAATCTTTGAAATGATTACCTAATCAGAACTTTATTTAGATAGAGTACACTTACTTTCGGGAAATATTTAGTTAACAAATTCTTCATTAAAACCACTACCCCAGCAAGGAACTGCGACTCCACGCCTGCATTCTTCCAACCCCAGAGTTCAGGGGATGATTCTGTGGGAAACGAATGGGTCATGTAGCTATGTTCCAGCTGCTAAATTTGGCATTTTTGACCAAGTATCTCTCTTTAAAATCACTTATAATTCACATTTATTTCTGAATCTCTATGACATTTCAATGGTACAGATTTAATCATTTTCAAGTGCAGAAAATTACCGCAATATCGCAAGTATAAGACTGTGAAAATACAAACCATACACCATTCAACACATGTGGGACTGGGCAATCTCTAGTCGGCTAAACTGTCCGAGTTTTTGTAAGGTCTTGGCTGTGATATATTTTCTGGTGATTTGAACAGTTTGCTTTACCTTTGGCTACTTCAGTTCATTTTTTACTGATACTTTCTGTAATTTCTTCAATCCTTGCACCAAAACATTTTCCTGCGATGTTTATTTTTTCTTGGACAAGTTATCACGGGCCGGCAGATGTCTCTGATCTGCGCCTGCCTTACTTACTATGTATGCCGACTTGCCTGCGCTGCGCCCGTTAATTTTTGCGTCTTTGCAGAACGCATTTTTGAGAAATATTTGCCGATGTTTTTTGGCCAGCGTTTCCTCCGTAAAAATGCTATTTATTTCATTTTTGTTTCATACAGTTTTGGAATTTACTTAGAGTTACTTGCAAATTATTACTTGCCCGATTTACGGGCAAGCATTGTTAGTTAGACATCTCCAAAATGCTTGCCGACTGTGATGTTTACTTGCCCGGGCCATCGGCGCAATGCGGATTATATGTCGCACCCTGTTTTTAACGTGAAAAATGTCTAGCCAATACCTTTAAGCAAATGTCAGCTGTGTTTTTGACTTGGCAGGGTATAATGCTTCAGAATTTAACTTTGCGAAAATATTATCAGAATCATACCCGAAAGTCAAGTACCACTTCCATGAGTGTGAATACTATGATCATGCATTATTCAATGTACCCTAAATTTAAAAGCTTTAGCAGGGACTTACTAAACACTCTTGTCTGGTACCCACATTTCAAATCCTGGACAAGAACTTATTTGTCATCAAACATGTATAACTTACAGCAGATCTACGTGTTCACACAATCCCTGTCGTGCTGCTCTGCATATTGAGGAAGGTCATAGGAATTTTCCACACTCATTATCCTAGGTTAAATAATGTCATTTCAACGACTCTTGACTTTTATATATAATTCATTAAAACATCCTGGTATAAACTGATCCCATCACCTTATTAACAGCTTTTTTAACAGCATCTGTTTATCACGTTTATCGTTAAAAATCGCCTCCTTTTTCTAGCGAGAGCTTTTATTTTCTGAATGCAATGTCAATTGTTATACATAAGGACGGCTGATATGAACCCTGGAATATCATAGATCCGTTTACAGTGGGCCGAGCGCGGGCCGAGCCCGGGGCCTGAGCTCACTGTAAGACGCTTCAAAGGGCAATAATGCGGGGCCAAAAAAAACGACAGGTACCGCCGCATTTGGCCAACCTCAGGAGGTAGTCTCGGCCCCGCGCCTTTTCTCACTGTAAACGCATCTCAGGCCAAAATAGCGGGCCATGACCTTCGCCTGATGCACCCGGCGGCGCTCCTAATATGCAGTTTGTTTACATGCATAGCGCCACTACTACAAATATTGAAGGTTGAAGTTATTATGCCTGGGCCAAGCCCGGCACTGTAAACGCACATAATTCGAGTGGCCGAGTACCGCAATTAGCCATGCGGCTTCGGCCTGGGCTCGGCCCGGCGGGCGGCCCCCGGGCCCTGCACTGTAAACGGCGGTCTTTATTAGTTGTTGAGTGATAGGAATAATTGTTTATTTTTAAGGGCGATTTTTAGAAGAGCTTGAGGGCATTTGTTTTACATTTTGGGGGGCTCATCTTTTGCAAACCACTGGCGGCTCTACTATTTTCGTTTGCACATCAGATTTGAGAATGCAATGAGCCCCATGTATTTTTTCCGTGGATCGTGATACATTGAATCCAGATCTAATTCTTGATATGGCCCACACTAATGTTAGGTATGAGTTATCGCTCAATGACTTTGGAATTAATTTGTATTACGAATTACAAAGGGGATGGATTTTATTAGTCTCTGACCAGTACAACATGGCCAGTTCTGTGCTAAGTACGATGTTGTAGTATGCTGAAGACGTACATGTTAAATGCGTAAAGCTGAAGGAGTCAAAGATGTAGTATTCTGACAGCCACCCATACTATGAAGTTAAGGGGATAGATGCAATTACATGTAGGATACTATTAGTGCTCGATGTAAACTGTGTGCTGATGTAAGTACTATTAGTAAAATTGTTTGAAATTTGTGGAAGAAGGTAGTGTTTCTCAATGGATCAGGCAGTTACGTGTACCTGCAGTGCTTCCAAGAAAATTGACTATTTTTTACTTATTTAATTCAAGACTAAAACTGTTTTTGAAGCAATGCTCATGCACGTAAGTGAAAAATATTGATTTACTAAGTTAAAATTTTCTAATATGCATTCAGAGATTTAATTTTTGGTTGTGTACAAGAATCATCACAGATGGTCAAAGCTACACTCCAGAGCTACATGATGATGTAGCTTGGCTGCAACAATAACATTAGGTTACAAATCAAAAATGTGGCAAAATTTTGGGGTAGGGCCTCACCCTGAAATGCTGATAATTTAAAACATGTGGTCTAAACCTGATCACTGCAAATTATTTCCGGTTAGCAAAAAAATGCATGCACACAAGAAATAGCAAGCGAAATCTGTGTATTACTGTACCATGTGTGTGCTGTCAATTGTTAGTTTGTTTTTTCTCTGCTCCAATTTGAAAATAGGGGACAATCAACTTTTTACACAGAGAAACAATTTTATGATTTTTTTTTGTTTTTTTTTTGATTTTTTTTTTTAGTGGTCATTGTAGATTAACGGCAGTGGATCTCCATTTGCAAACATCCCGCAGACCAGGAAAAGATATAACCCATAATCCTTTCTAAGGGCTATTACTGAGATAAAAAAGAGCAAATTGGTCCCTTGAAAATCTGGAAAATTTGAATTCTCGAAATATGAGAATTATAAAACATTCCAACTACAGCGCATAATTGGCGCGAGAAAAACAATAGCACCGTTTCATAGCGGCTTGATAGACATTCTTAATTGGTAGGAATCTGTTCTCTCGCCCAATAATGCGGCCACACCCAATTTCAAATCAGTAGGGATCTGACAGGTATCATCTCTACAATATGATTACAGCTCTAGTTCACTAAAACTGTCCAATTATCATATTTTCACTCGTTAAATAAAATATCTGCAACTTATAAATTATCATCTGATGATAGGTTTTCTTCGTAATTACCCAATTGAAAATCTCACAATGTCAAATAAAAAAAAAAATCCCCAAAATTACATATTCTTTAGGGCATGCAAACAAAATGAGAATCTGCCCACATTGCCTTTAAGGTTGGCAGACTCTTATGAATATGCCTCCAAATACAACTAAATAAGAATAGATCATATCAATGTAAAGTTAAAGTAGTTAAGGCTAATTAGTGGAGCTATCCAGACAGAGTTAAAATAAATATGTTGTCGAAACTGGTGATACTCCTGTGAGGCTATATATTGACATTACTCGCTGATCATTGGCTGACACAATAAAACACCCCCTTTAAGCAATCCAAATAGCCTGAGCAAGTTTCTGCTCACCGCACACAATAGAGCTTAACCATCTTGGTATGCATGAATAAGCAATTGTTACTCCACCTGACTATGAATTAGTCAGATCTACACCTAGTAAGTCTATGGGAGGAAATGGGCAGCGTAAATCTGGTCAACCTAAGTGTTGTACATTTTCATTATGTTCTAAAGCCACTAATTCATCACTTTGAAGTACTAATTTTTTCAGGGCTTCAATTTTTAGACCATAGCAAAGCCACTGAGAGCATTTGGGAAAGGATTATTGTTAACTCGCAATTTTTTTAACTGTGGTAATGTTAGCCTGTGCGCTCTTAAAGAGGGAATGACACAAAGCCATCTTACTATCAGGAGTACATAACAATACAAGACTCGCTGAAAAACAAGACCTCAGGACAAGTTAGTGAGCAAAATTTTTCCGGCTTTAACGGTTTGCAAGAGTTATTGATTGTTCAATAATTATTATATTCCTGTTATGGAGGATCTTAAATTGGAAACTTACCCATTATTATCAAGCAACAATTGAAGATACAATCACACTACGTGTGTGGAGCACAAACCTTTACCCTTATCTGCATATATTGGATTTATAATGTACCAACAAAATCTTCATTAATTAATTTGCAGTTTCTTTCTAGCAACCAAGTGTCAGTTGCGAAAAGCATATCTAATATTTCTCTCTACTATGCAAAAATGTACAATCACACAATTAAGAAAAGTTATTCAGCAATCTCTATATTAACGTACCCGTTGCACAACAAGACAAAGAGATCGCAACTTCAGCAATATAGAATAATACCCATGTTGAGGAATTCAAACGTCGAATAATTTGTCGTTACAAACCAATGGAGAGTTCACGACTTCATCTACAAAAAGGCTGTAGAGTTGCCAATTTAACAATTCTCCAATACAGGATCAATAAACTTTAGCAACTATTTATACATTAACTCTCTGAAAAGTGTTTCAACCAATTTGCTTTCCCAAAACTTCCACTATTTCCTTGTATTGCTTCTGTAATCTCTGAATGACAGGGTATATACATGAGCCTACAAATAAAATTACTGAGGAAATAAAAAAACCAACAAGGCAGGGAAAACAATAGTATATCGGAAACTAGAAAGGCATCCATGAATTAATCACTATTCACTCACAGGCACTCTAATACGATCCCCACCATTCTACTCAAATTCGCAAAAAAATTGTATCATAGAAAACTAACAAGATTCTAGCAGATAATTCACATCAATAATCTCACAAAAAATAAACAATCATACAGAAAAATATACCTCACTGTAATACATTACACAAGTAAAATTACACACTAAATCACACAAAACGAACATGACCAATCTTAATCAGTAGACAGGAAGCGCTCTAAAAAAAACTGAGTCAAACCCGAAATTGAAGACGAAGACCAAATACTGAGCCACACAACCTTAATTCAAATAAGACCTCATCACTACACCATACTAAATCCACATGATAAACTACCATCACTAACAGTCAATAAAAAACTTAGTAAAATCAACATAATAAATATGAAAATTCTCACCAGACATCATCAGATAACTACTACATAATCACAACAATCAACACACTACAAGATGTTCACTAATATAAATATACACAATATCCCTAATTTCAGAATCAATCAATACATAGAATACTATAGCACTCTAAAATACAACAGAAATGTATACCAGAGTATATATATATAAATATGTAGGAATATGATATAAATATATATGCAAATATGATAGAAATGATAGCAAAAACATTACGTCAACAAAAACAAATATACAAAAATAGTCCTCTAAAGTCTCCTACTCACTATAAAAACAACTAATTCCAAAAAAAATAACCTAATAAAGAAAAAACAAACAAATCTATACATAATATACATATACCAAAACATAATGACAAGGCCATAATACCAACATCAAAAAAAAATTCTATTATACTCAAATAAAACCTCTCATACTCACCCTTAAACGTAAAGAAATCTAAACAAAATAACATAAATTATAATACAAAATAATAGTAAAGAAGGCACACATAATCCTCCTGATCAATCAAAAATTAACAAAAATAAAAAAAAATACATAAAAAAATCCATTCAGTGCAAACCAATTCACGTCAAACATGAACGTAAAAGATCTTAATATTAAATCAAATAAGACTAAAAAAGACTTAATACACATGTAAAGCCAAAAATCGCTCTAGCCATTTACAAGCCCCTAGAACAACACCCGACCGCTCCAGCCCCCACAAATCTAAAATAAATGACCAGTCAGCCCAACAATACTAGTGTCTCCTAACTACAACGATACCGCTTAATTTACACTCAAACCTTTACCATAAAGTGACCAATAATGCACTTCAATGAAGTCATGCTCATGTGATGATGAGGTATCAGTGCAGGTATAATGTTATACTTTCACTTCTTTCGATGCTGCTCAGATAGAGTGCTGCCCATACAGAGAAGAAACAAAAGATACACTATAGGTGTGGTCTCTTTGTAACAGGGAGAACATCATGCATCTTAACATTATCTGTTATTCTGTTTCTTGTTTGGTTTCATTTGTAGGACAAAAATGACGGTGCTGTGGAGATTGTGGACACAATTAGGTAAGCATGTGTGTGTGTACTGAAATTCATGTGTAGATCATGAATATATGCCAAGTACTGAAATGATTATGAAATTGGTTGATAGCGATCCATTTTTAACTTGGGCTCAGAAGCCCCTCCCTACAGTGCTGGACTGATCTCGTTTCTCATTGGTAGAGTTATTAAAGTAGTGCTATAGAATAGTACTACTATTTAGTAGTGTGGAGACCTGTATATATTGTATAGGGACAATGATTTTCCGTTTCAAGAAAAGGCCTTTTCTGTTTCCAAAATTCTGGAATTCCGTTTCAACTTGCCTGGAAAATGGAAATTTGGTTTTACCATAGACTTTGTGCACATGAAAAAATTACCCTTCAGTTTTCATAAAACTTGATACAAATAGTTTCCCACTGTTTCTGTGCTTTTTTGTCAACTTTTGTAATTTTTGTTCTGAATTTCATTTTTTTTTCTTTCAAAAGTGACAATTTGGAGAAAAAAAGGTTTTCTGTGATTTTCCGTTTGAAAACTCATTTTCCGTTTCAAGATGTGATTTTTGGAAATTCATCAGTTTTCTGCTATTGCGGAAAATCACTGCCCCTAATTGTGGAAATAATTGTAATACACCTGCATGTCTTTGATGGCGACAGCATTCATGTCCTTTACCAAGGACATGTACATGATGTAGTTCAGTTGTTATACTGCCCCCCATGACAAAAGGGCATAACTGACATTTTGGTGTTTTGGAGATATTGAGCAAAATGTATTTTGTTCAACACGTACATATACATGTAAAGCCCTATTCAGTGTCCTTTTAACAAGCAGATTAGGGGCACTTGTAATTAATATTTTTTTTGCATGTTTAACATGATGTACTGAGTTCCCTATACTATATAACTCAATTTTGAAAAAAGTCAGTTGTGCCCTTTTGTCATTAGGCGGGGGGGGGGGGGGGCAGTGTACATGTACATGTATGCCTTTGTCTGCACATGTACATGTTTCCCTGTGAGAGGGATGAATACAAATACAATCTTCATCTTTTTTTAGTACATTCTCTGAAAACAAAAGATTGAACAATGTGCATGGGTTCCGACATCAAGGATATGTGATCAATGCGCAGATCCGTGTCTAGCTATTTTTATCGTTCACATAGCCCAATGGACTTGTGGGGGGAAACCCCGTTAATCACCACACCATGAGTGGATGTTGTGTTTTTGCAGTGGAGTTGAAACCTGTTGACTATGGGAACCAAATATGTCATGTATTAGCTCTATGTGTATGGCAAAATATCTAAGAAGCAGTGGGTTAAAGGTAAATGCCATGATTGGGGGTGGTCCTCTACTTGGGATACAACTACATGTAGAATTAAGTAAACTACATGCAAGGATTCTTCTGTGAACATTTTGTTGTCAAAAGTAGACTCATTTTAAAAGAATCACCATCAGTATGCCTTGTGAAAGACAAATTTGTTGTGTAGCTTTCTATGGGATTGATTTCTCTGTGGGCTCAAGAGAAATTAAGTACTGGTATATTTATGCTTGAATTCTCCTTAAGTAAACAAATTCAAGACAAATCCTTCCAGCCAGGAAATACACTCCAGCTGGTGTATATCAGGTATGTATCTGGTATGGATCTTCCAACCAGTTTGGTTGTAGAAGCATTTTTTATTCCCCCCAATCATGTCACTGCCCTATAAGATGCCTGTACATGTTATGTACAATAAAATGTGTGATTAGAGCTACACCAGTTCATTTAAGAATATCCCCACATGTAGTGATCACCAATTAGCGTTGTATGTAGAATTTAAGTGACATGTACATGATGAACTTCCTAAAATACTTAATTTTCATGTACCAAAAAACCTACCAGCAGAAGTTACAGTGCCAATAGATCATATGTGTAGATGCAAAACATTCTTTTGGAACCATTTGCTCATTTTGTTACTAGTGTATTGCAAATTATAGATTTGCAGATACAGTTTTGTTTAAACCTTTATATTGTTGGATGACAATGTGACAATTTTCTTCACACATCATGTAAAATAAAAGATAGTATCTATATAGGAATAAAAGCCCATAATCTCAGAAATTGTCACAGATACATGTAGCTACTAAAACTGATGATGCTAATAACAAAATACACCTGATGAGAGTCAACTCACCATTAAAGTGACTTGATAATTTTTGACTACACGTAATTAGTACTGATTAGTGGTCATCTGAATTCTCTCAAACTTTGTTGGCCATGCCATCGCATCTGTGCAGTGGCGGTAACTACGGGGGGGGGGGCACGT
>JZLH01S0605713.1:153459-164726 GCA_001188425.1 Eucidaris tribuloides | reverse complement strand
GACATTTGCCTAATCAAACAGAAATAACTCCTCCCTTACAATTACGAATATTCAATCGAATTTGACATTTGCTCTTTGGATCCAAATTATTCACCAAAACATCAATAGTACTTCGTTACCTGTAAAAAAAATCAGAATAGGATTTTACCCTTCACGCTAAAGTCCCTTTCACATTATAACCTCTTTATAACCTTTTCCGTTGTTCGGTTTCTAAGGGGCGCGTGGACCTACGACAGAGGGGGTTGGTGTACCATTTGGAGAGGTGAACTTGAACGTTTAGTAATTGCGGTCGCATGTGTTGTATGACAATCGTACGAACCCCCTACGACTGTCATAAGACACAAAAGTCGTCGTAGGACATTCCTGCGATGACCGTCGCCGTCGACAATCGCCATATCACTGCTAGGACTGTCGTTTGTTTAACGTAGGGTAATCGTAGACTATCCTACGGCATTGCGATTCCGTAGGACTCGCATGACCCTCGACGTCGTGCGAGGCTTAGAACATATACGACAAAGGTCTACAACAGTATTTCCTATCATAAAACTGAATTTCGTATAACACTCCCGATTGACCTAGAAATTCCTAAATTATCTGGTATAAATGGTTTCATTTCTGTTGTGAGAGGTATAATGTGAAAGGGGCTTTACAGTTAGCAAATCGTGATCTTTACCTGCACAATGTTTGAACGTAATGCTTAGTAGTAACTCGATTATAACATTTGAATGAACGAATGTAAATCCACCTATTGCAAAGTTATTGGGATACACCACATACGTACGAGGATTACTTGGGTCATTGGTCCAAGACCTCGTAAGACCAAGGAGGTACTATGGCAACTACTTGGTAAGACCATGAAGTTAGACCAATGAGCCCTCTCTAAAAGGTTACATGAAGAGTGAGGATAGAATCATTCACACACTCACAAAGTAAAGAACGATTTAAACTGGAAGCCATAACATACACGTTCGTTGATTTTTAAAAGGCAACGAGATAGGCCTACTGTTATTTGTAGTGTATTCTAGTTGTACACAAATAGGCCTATGATTTTGAGGGTATTGGTACACTTTAAACTTTCAAAAGAGATGCACAAGCCCTACCCATTTACACTCACGAGGTACATTTTGTTCGATAATAATTAACTTTGAACACCCGAAACGCCCTACTCATCTGTGCCGCGCACCGCCGCCACCACCACCACCGGTGATCGAGAAAACCTGACCGCGTGGCTTGCCCGAGCCACTACCACTACCAGATGGACGAGGGGTGATAATGAAAGGTTACGCCTGTCAAGTACGAATCTGGCCGATCATTCAGAAACCCTCGTAATAATGGAGGCAAACTCGTTAAACATTTCTCCAGGCATGAACTATTTTTTGACTACAGGGATATTAATGAATCAGACTGGTGACTCCCATCTGTATGTAGATCATACCACCTTAAAGGGGCAATGACAAAGATTAGAAGCGGTCTTCAATTCTGGATGAAATCATTCTAAAATTAAGTACACCATTCACAGTTTCTACTGTGAAAATTGTGTGGTCAAATGTTTCCTCTTTGTCATACGATTAGTATCAGAAATCGTTATTTTTGTTGTGTAGCCTCAAGTTGTATGGGCTCATCATGGTCATACTTAAAGGTCCACTGTCAAGGGTCAACTCAATCACAAAGATGATGTCAACTAGTCATGGAATACAGACACATATTCACGAACCGTTGCAGTGCCATAGCGTACAGATTGTGGCAGGAAATCAAATGTTGTATTTTATCCACACTGTCACGGCTGTTTCTATTGCATTATGGGAGTGCACCCTTTTCATGATTGTAGTCAAAAGAGGGCTTTTTCATTCTGTCATGACAGTGGGCCTTTAAAAGGTAAATAGCATGATTGGAGGTAGTCCTCAGATTCTGGATAAAATCATTCTAAAATCAAGTAGACTATGCACGGATTCTGCTATGAAAATTTTGTCGTCGAATGTTGACTCATTTTCAAAGAACTATCATCAGTATGCATTGTGACTGACAAATTCGTTGTGTAGCTTTCTGTGAGATTGATTTTTATTGGGGCACAAGAGTAATTTAGTAATGGTATGTCCATGCTTGATTCTCCTTAAGTAAAATCGTTCCAGGCAGTATATACACCCCAGCTGGTGTATCTTTGGTGTATCTATCAACCACTTTGGTTCTAGAGGCATTTTTTAATTTCTTCCAATCATGTCATTGCCCCTTGTTTCAAAACAGCTAAATGTATGTTTATATCTCCACAATGAAAACAAATTCAAGACAAATCATTCCAGCATCGACATACACTTCAATCAGTGTATACATTGGTATATGTTTTGACTCGCTTGGTCCTTGAGGCATTTTCAACTGCACCCAATCATGCCATTGCCCTTTAAATCTGCACTTCGTTCATGCATCATCAAGCATGCATTCATAAGCCAGCTGGTGGTGGGTGGGGGCCACGTGTAATTTGTGCCAACTTAACCCATAGCATGTTAGATCGCCAGATTTCACATGTATAATCCGTATGTCGTCGGTTGTCCGGCAGAAGGGTCCTAGCATATGTTCCTGGCAGAAGGGCCTTACCAACAAATTATCTGTTGCTTCAGAAATATTGCCTTATTTGATATTTTTACTTAATAGACTGACAGAAGGATCTAAAAATATCACACTACTTTGATTTCACGTGAAAAGGTGAAAAGAGCAAATGGTTTTCAAGTTAAAAGCAAGGTTAAGGCCCTTCTGCCGGGAACATTTGCTAGGGCCCTACTTTTGGACAACTGACGAAATGATGGTGTGATATACAAGTGATGCGTTGGAATCGTTAGTTTCACATATTTAACTCTTACAGCAGGGGTTCTCAAACTGTGGCGCGCGTGCCACTTTTGGCGCATCGGGCCTTCCGAAGTGGCACATTAAAGCCGCTATGAAAAAATAATGACTTGTGTAATTTCTTTGAATTTGTTTTTCTGCTGTTTTAAAGCCATTCTGGGCATCTTAAAAGGCCTCGTATTTATACACTTGGACCCCACGCCGTGCTCGCTTCGCATGTTGGATGGTGGCGCAGTACAAATTCTCGACAACAACTATGGCACTTCAACAATAATAATTAAGAACCCCTGTCTTACAGTGTGGAAGGTGGAAAAATTGCACCACACAATACACACAATATCCAGAGCTGTAATTTCTCTGGCATGTTAAGAGTTAATGAGTGACAGATCATGATGTCTGTGAATGCTACTTCTTGTGACAATCATATTGGTTACTAATGATAAGAATACTAGCTTTTCATAAGGGGGAGGGGGAGTTTACATAATTTTTTTTATATGTGTGCTAATATTTCACATGATTAATATGATACTTCAAAACTGTGATAGTACTCTCATATATTACAGACATTATCAACATAGGATTAAAGGAGGGGAAAACCCTTCTTTGCTTTCATATTTATCTTTGAAATAGAGTGCACTTTCCCAACATCAAATGAGCAATCTCAAAATCTGGAAGACTTACGGTAGCTGTCACATATTTCTAACTCAAACTTACAGCATATGTCAGTTTATTCCATTCATGTGAAAAAGAAATCTTCCCAACCGCTCTTTCCATCGCAACATAACCAACTGGCTATCCATATGTGTACACATATAATAGAAAATTCAACTGCAACATAATGCAAACAGGTATAACCCTGCATTTCCATTGTGAAGATAGATATAACAAACAAATTAAAACAACACAAAAACAAAACAAGAAATACTAATCACACATAAACTTGAAATTTGAGTACTGCACCCACAACAAATTCAGCCTGTTAATATTATATAATAGAATACATCAGTTGAAGAAATTCATTCCAGTCAGCCTCATAATATTTCTTGACCCTATTGTTTGCATATAGAATATATTGTCAACTGAGTTGCATACAATTTTAAGTACATACTGCTATCACAGTCAGTATTTGCATAGTACATATGGTATAAAAAAAAATCACATCAACAAGTCAAATGTCAATCACATACCCTTACTGTATCAAGTACCCAAAACTGAGCTGAATTTTGAAGTTCATTCACACTACAGGACACAAAACCCTCAGGTATGTCAAGTACACATGTGAAATACACCCAGAATCATAGGAATTCCATACAACGTATCACATGAACCATGGTATGATAAACAAACTGACAAAAACAAAATAAGGGAAAGAAAAATATATTCTAACCTCTAAACTGGGTAACAATCATGTATTTGCTTGTCCCTTTGTCTGGATTTTGAATGAAAATATGGGATGTATTGCAACAAACAAGGCCGAGTCTGGTGGTGGATGGTCATAAAAATGTGAATAATCTAAATTCAGTTGTGTGCAACAGGTACAATCTTCCCAAAATAAACAAACATTAAAATGAAAACTTGACTCACAGACGAAATCTACCATTTTCTGTAACTAGTGACTGGAATGTTTGGATTGTTACACTATAGGTGGTGAGTTGTCGAATCAAAAAAAAAAAATCTGCTTCGAACATGTATAAGACACACATGCAAACTGTCCCACCTCATAATACAAAAGAAACTAGCGTTAACAAACAATAATGACAACCAAATGAGATTTCATAATATTAAATCTAATCATTCATAAGGTTTTTAATAAAGTTCCCTGTCCAGTTAGTAAGGGTTCTTTACATGGTAACTGCTAGACATAATTTTAACTCCAAATGTAGCAAGGAGCTGCCAAGAATCTTCCGTTCCACTACACAACATTAGAAAGTAATGATATCCAAAATGAAATACACAGAAATTGCAATGAACCTATTTCAAATGCTGAGCAGGTTTGCCGTTCATCTCTGTATAATCAAATCAAAGACAAATTAAATCAAATGCTTTATTTTTTATTTTTTATGACTCAAAAAAAAAAGAGAGACCCAATAGGACATGAACCTCAAAACAGCACTACAACCAGGTTACGCTGGGTAACGGCAATGCCACGGTTTACTTGGTAAAGCTACTGTCACACTGCACCGTCTAACGATCCGTCCGTAAAACGAACGCATACGTTTATTAAATGTTTATTGGACTTTTTTATTTGTTTTTCAACTGGATTACAAACGTATCTAGACATTAACAGACGGTGCTTTTCCGTTCTGTTCCATTCTATTGTATTCCATTTGCCACCATCTGCCACCGTCTGAGGTAAATATTTTAGATGGAGGCAGACGGAATCGTTAGACGGCACAGTGTGACTTAGCCTTTACAAATACCAGAGAATCAGCCCTTGCATCTGAGCTCATTTATATTTCATATGAGCCCCCCATTAGGAACAAATAATATGAATTACAGGTTTGCAGAGAAAATGTACAATTCCAAGGTTTGCTGCTGATTTCTGTATTATCAGATTAGTGATAAATTAGATCAAGTGCTTGGTCTTTTATATTTAATGACTCAGAAAAATGAGTGACCAACTTATTTCTATTTCCCTATACTAATTGTGGATACTCGAGAATCCCAGACCCCCACTTTCTAATCGAAAGGTTATATCATATTGTTAGTTTGTGTTTTAGACTCCACATTGGTAAAGACATGAAAGGCCTATTTTGTGTTTTTTTTTCACATTTATATAACCACAACCTAGTTTGGCCAAAAAGTCTGGCACCATTTTTTTAATATCCACTTTTATTTCACCACTCTTATCAGCCACTAGCTACAACTCTGTCATCTGAAAAATCCAGATTCTGTCCTTGGAAAAGCGACGCCAAAATTTTAACCAACAAACAATGTAGGGCAGGTCACAGCAATGACCAAGGACACTTTCATATCAGCACAAATCATAAAATGACCCAATTGAACCTTTACAGCACTGGAAACAGTTCATGTGTAGAATGCAATGTAATACAATATCAAACAATTTGTACAAATAAAGCACAATACTACTGTACTTCTACTACTAACTACTCAAACTAAATAGAAAAGTTTACGTATATATAAATTCATGAATTTAAGAATTATATAGCGTAGATTGTGCAAAGAATATAATTGAACATATGAAATGCTATTATGTACAGGGAAATTTTGTGCACCTTGTCGCTAACTTTCTCACTTCATGAGTCTCAGAATTAGCCACCATGCAGGAAAGAGATAGTATTGCACTAAAATATCAGCAAGACTTGAGAAACAAATCCTGCAAAATAACATTAAGTTATGAATTTAATATATTTACATTTTACTATCAAAACCAATATACCCTACAGTAACACAGATGTACTTTAAAAAAATTAGTGCATGTTGTAATATAAACACACTTGTTTCAGAGAAATAGGCAACTATAGAATACAAGATGATCAATATATGAAAGTGCATAAAATAAACCACATTTCTTCAAAAATGTGGATAAGTTAACTATTTGTTACAATGAATGCTTGTAATGAAATAATTTCTTTGGCACCAGAAATATCAGGAAAGTCAATCGTGATTACCAGACCTGAACAGAATACTTAAGTATACTTGTGCTACCAGAAGTTTTTGAAGGACAATTCATGAATGTGAATATATGGGCACCACCCTCTAAAACTTAAGATTTCCAAGCATGGAGAATACAGAAATAAAGTGTAATAACATTTTAAGATTGCAAGCACTCATCTAGGCTTATCTGTATAAGTTATATAGATAAATTTTTTTCTGAAGTTATGTTCTTATTGCAAATATCCATATTCAATATTGAATGGCTAGCCAGGCAGTTGAAGGAGAACATGCTAATGTAATGAAAGTGCAGGCATATAACAAGATCCATTATGTGCACTGATCAATTGAAATAAAATTGTAAAATATATGTGTTCTCATATTGTAAAGGGACAAAGGTTAATATTTCAACAGGTTAACAACTCAAAAGGTCACTGATCCACAAGGTCAATGTTTCAAGGATTCAAAGGACAATAATCCAAATGGTCAATGATCCCAAAAAGTTAATAATCCAAAAGGTCAATGACTGAAAAGGTCATTGATCTGAAAGGTCAAAGACCTGAAAGGTCAAAGGTCTGAAAGGTCAATGATCTGAAAGGTCAATGGTCTGAAAGGTCAATGATCTGAAAGGTCAATGATCAGAAAGATCAATAATCTGAAAGGTCAATGATCGAAAAGGTCATTGATCTGAAAGGTCAATGATCTGAAAGGTTGATGATCTGAAGGTCAATGTTCAAAAAGGTCAATGTTCAGAAAGATCAATGTTCTGAAAGGTCAATGATCAAAAGGTCATTGATCTGAAAGGTCAATGATCTGAAAGGTCAATGATCTGAACGGTCAATGATCTGAAAGGTCAATGTTCAGAAAGATCAATGATCAAAAAGGTCATTGATCTGAAAGTTCAATGATCTGAACGGTCAATGATCTGGAAGGTCAATGATTGAAAAGGTCAGTGACCTGAAAGGTCAATATTCAGAAAGGTCATTGATCTGAAAGGTTAATGATCTGAAAGGTCAATGATCTGAAAGGTCAATGATCTGAAAGGTCACTGATCTGAAAGGTCAATGTTCAGAAAGGTCATTGATTTGAAAGGTCAATGTTCAGGTCGATGATCTGAAAGGTCAATGTTCAGGTCGATGATCTGAAAAGTCAATGATCAGAAAGGTCACTGGTTGAAAAGTTCAATGATCAAAAAGGTTACTGGTTGAAAAGGCCTTTGATCCAAATAGTAGAGGAGTCAAATGATCATTTATTACAAGGATCGATTATTCATTAAGGTTTATGATCCAAATGACCATTCATCTAAAATTCAAAGATTCAAAATGTCATTGATCCAAAAGAGATACTGATCCAAAAGTTCAATGATCTGAAAGGTCAATGATTGAAAAGGTAAATGTCCAGGTCAATGACCCATTAGATCAATGATTTAAGGTCAACAATTAAAAGTATTTGATCCAAAGGGGTGGAAGATTCAAAAGGTTGTTGATCCAAGAGGTCATTGATCCAAATGGTCATTGATACAAAGAGCCAATGATTCAAAACGTCAATGATTCATTAGGTCATCGATTTAAGGTTAACAATTAAAAGTAACCTTTGTCTTTGACACATTTACCTTAAAAACCTTTCCAGGTTAGTTGAACCCTGTTCTTATACTGCCAACTCCAAACCCCACAGACAACCTGGACTATAAAGTGCTAACCCCATGGTGAACATATTATCATCAAGTAAATTAGAAAAACAGAACACAGAGCTGCAAAACACTTGAGTTCTATATATTTTGCCTTTTGCACATGGTCACAATGTAATGGCAAAATAATGACAAACATGGTCATAGTGCCATGACAAAATAATGACAAACATGGTCATATTGTCATGGCAAAATAATGACACACACATATCAAATTTGTCATGCATTGATGATTTTACAGATCAACTACAAGCTACATGTATAGACTTTATCTTAAGCCTTTGCATGTCGAGAGCCTACTGTGGCCTCAGATTGTGGCCTGAGGAATTATCTTTAGACTTTTGGGTTATTTTTGGTCAAACATGTGGTTTTATTCTAAAACCTTTTTCATGTCATTATTCACACCTGTATCTTAATTAAATCAAACGTGTCATAATTGGCGTTCTAGCTAGCACATTTTAGATGCTGGGTAGTATTTGATGAAATGGATTAAAATGGTATATTTCCCAATGATTGGTCAACTCTTGATGGATTAGGTATGCAGCACAGCTATAGCTTTGTCAATGAGTTAGTTTAGTCCAAAATAACACCATAGTCAATAATAGACCATTCCAAATATATTAGTAAATATATTAGTACAGCACTGCTTGAATTTCTAATTCAGAAATCGGCTTGGAAGATCACTTCATAATTTTTGCACATCGTGAATTACACTGAAGTATAATTATACAGTGGCACTGATTTTGAGCAAGGGAGAGAAGTGTTAATCAATGTTCATCAAGTATATGTGCAAATGAACATTGTGGGCAAGAGAATAATCATCGTCTGATGTAACCTGAATAAATAGGAATATATAAGATGAATAAATTGTGATAGCTGAAATGATTATTACTTAAGACAGCCTTCATGTCACACTACCATGTTACCAAGTTTGAAGATAAATACTTTAAACGATACTTTGAACTTTAAGCCTCTGACCCGGATGACATATCCCTTCACAATGACTGAAACATTTTGCTCTTCTGTCGACCAGACATAAGGACTGTCCCGAGGCCATTTCTCTCTCTACTTTCCTACAATTCCTTTCCACTTGTTAAAAACAAACAAACAAACAAACATACACACACACAAACTAATAAATCCCCATATATTATTCTGACCTTCTATGGAATCTAATGCACACATGTACACACAGTAATACACTAAATAAAAGCAGTGCATATTAGCATATTTGTCTTTGTCTCATGATTAATGAACCCTTGTTAATTCACCGGGAGTGCATTATTTTGGAGAAATTTATGAAAAATGATGAACAAGATTATTTCTCATTTAAACCTAATCAGAAATGTAGGAAGAAAGACTTCAACCATGAATAAGCATGTGAATACTATAATTCAACAATTAAATATAACACTCTCTGTTCAAACGTACACTTTGAATTCATGAAATGTTCATTCAAAAAAAAACACCCCATACCAGATGTATAACAATCTTTTCATCTACAGCATATAAAATCATTTAAATCTATTCCAATGATCTTTATGACATATTTCTCTCAATCATACACAAACCTTTTCCAACAATATAAATCTGATATCAACAAAGTACTGGTCTAAATTGGTGAAGAAAAGAGCACAGTGGAAGTAATCATTACTACTGTATGTTGCAAGTACTGACTAATGTAGCTGCTAGATGTAAAAAAATGGAACATTCCATTACTAATGTGACATAATTTGAGAACTGTCAGTTATTGAAACACAGTAATACAATATGCAACTTCAATATGAAATTATAAATATGGGAAAAACCCTGTTTGGGTGCAGTATTTTATGTAATAGTAATACATAGAAACAGTATGCATAATGTACTTTATATTTTAACATTTCAATTCTATAAACACTTTCTGTTGTCCCTGAGTTGAGCATGGTTCTTGTTCATTATTGAAGTTCATCAATCTGAATGGCTGACGTCTGACCGTGAGTTGACAGATATCGACTTCATGACTTGCCTGATGGGCCACTGCTTGCTGCAGCCAGTCGTGCTTTCTGTACATGGCAGAAAAGGTGAAGAGAGAAAAATTTGCTTAATGAAGTTAAAATGTTATTCACTGGCGTAGATCAGAATTAAGCTATTGAACTGCCATGTATGGAGACAATATTTGAACAAAAATTAGTGTTATGTAGGAACATCCAGATACAATTTTTACTGAAAAAGAATATAAGGAAATTGCATCAAGATTTATAAGGAGGCGGCAAGAGGGTTTGGCACAAAACAAAATAGAAATTCAAAGTTATAGCAATTCAAATGCACAAAATGCAATACTTAAATAAATTGCAGTACCCAATTTACAACAATACCACTGACGCACACTATAGGAACTGTCCCAACAGGAATATGTGGAACATTATTCAGGAAAGTTAGCTTTGGAAGCCCCCCCCCCCCTCAAATGGAAAGGTTGCAGGATGTGTGACATTTCAAAGCATTAATAGATGGCATAGGTCTATTTGAAAAATGCAATACGATATAAATTTATTTTCACCACATTTCAAAACCACTCACTGCCTTCAACTTAAAAGTCATCTAACAGCCGTGATACTGATCAGAAAATGTGTGCTACATTCGACATGAGGGAGTGAGAAAGAGTGGTGAGCAATGGGCTGAAACAGTGGATCACTATCAAACTAGATGCCATGTTAACTCAATGGGTGATTTCAAGTTCGGTGTTGAAGTCTGGTGTTGGTGTTGTAAGAACACTAACACCGGATATAACACCGTACTTGAAGTCAGGCGTGATGTCGGGGTTGACCTCGAAAATTATGACGTACTTCCTGTAGATCGTGTTGACGCTGGTGTTGAATATCGTCTGCTGAACCGAGTACCATGGTTGGTGTTTGTGATTTACATGTAATTTTCCCATTCCTCAACACTAAACCCAAGGGTTTAGGAAATTTGTGACTTCAAGTTCGGTGTTGGTGTTGGTCATGTTATTGGCAGAGCTGACATTTGTGTGTGTGTTGGCTATGGAGAGAGCTTCACCGTGCGACGCAAACCGCGGAAATTATACCTTTTCCCCTTAAAAATTTACAAAATTCGCCAAATTGATATCAAACTTACATATAGGAATAGAGAC
>JZLH01S0605713.1:127666-142797 GCA_001188425.1 Eucidaris tribuloides | reverse complement strand
ACACCCCAGATCAACTTAGGTCAGCTAAGTGACCCTAATCCGTCTCACATATTCAGTTTACTCCGCACATTAGCGCAGATAGAACATTTACTGTGTCAAGCTTCAAAATACTGGAAAATTTGCCACTTCCAATTAAGACAGTTTCATGCAATCTATTTCAAAACAAGGCATAAAAACCCATCTCTTTTATGCAGTTTTTGTAGTTTTAAGATTACTATTTGTATTACAATTGTAAGCGCTTTGGCCTAATGGGAAAACGCGCTGTAATAAGTGATATATAATAATGAATAATATAGATTATACTATGTGAATTGCAGAATATGAGGATAAATTGTATGTTATAATTACTGCACTTGACATAAATTGTGTTGTCTTATTGAGCTATACGCAGTATTTATCAGCTCAAATTTAACGACGGGTTATTAAGGGGTGAGTGGTGCATTTCTACTGGATTGCATTTTTGGCAAAGTTTGAATCGATTGCGACCTGGTGATTTGTAATATTCCGGCTAAAAGTCCGGTTGACCCTGCGGTTGCCGCAAGGTTATTTGGACGACCCGAGGTCAAATTTTGCTCAATCCACACAATCGGTGCGCTGGCAAGCCGGAGCGCCACGTTTGCCCGTCTGACGCCATTTATTGCCGATCACATGGTTTTGGTTGATTTTCCGTGTTTCTACCGCGGGCTAATCCACGCAACGGGCTGTTTCATTGACGTGTTACGGTTAATCTACCGGTATAAGCTTCGCTTAATTAGAAGGATAATTTAGCGCTAAACTGTCTCTCTAAGATAAGCATGGCTAATGATGGAGGCTTGTTTCTCATTTGGCTTTCTTTACTCCATTAGCTCAGTTCATTCCAGAAAAAACAGAGCTTCAACAGAAACAGCTGATAAGATTCCAAGGACCAATGGAAGACATTAACAGACGATGAGTGATAAATATTCTTCCTTGCTAATAAGAAGTGAGTATCAAGCAGAAGTTGACTGGCACAAACTGCCGTGTAATTTCATAAAAATTATTGTACAAGTTATATATAGTAAGGAATGTATTATAAGATATGTTATAATACATGATATGATAATTACATTACACGATACAAGACAATGGTATAAAATACTAGGAAGACAGTGACAAGAGGATAGACCAGACACACACACACAAATTACAGTAAAGTGAATTCAATACAGAGTATTGCTGCTATGTTCTCCACAAATGTCTCTAATTTTAAATATTCCTTAACAGATGTAAGAAAAAACATTAATGATGCATTTTAATAACAGACACACACATATACAATAACACACCCAGTCAAATTAAAGCAAATAATTCAACTGCAAGTGTGGTGCTCTAACAACAATGTTCTTGAATGTTAACACATCTTTAACAGATTTAGAAAAACACATTAAGTGATGCATCTAAATTACTGGGCATGAATGCGTCGCATTCATTTGCATTTACAATGAGCTTGTTTTGAGAATACTCAGTAAAGTCCACTGAGATGGTTTTTTATTACACTTTCTAAGGACACTTATGGGGGTTTTGACGAAGACAGGGACACATCTGCAATTAATTCCTACAGTGCTACCAAATTATTAGAATAACAGCAGAATGTCTAAAAGTGGTTACATAGTGCAGAGGTGGGCAGGGGGAGAAGTATAAAGAAAATTATTTTGTTCCTCGAGACTACAATGGAGAATTATGTAAATTATTGTGGATCCAAGGCGTAATTTTTTGATTTTTTTTCTTGTCATATTGTGAACAAATGTGACCGTGTCCACTGCAACAGAAACGGATCACATAAGGTCGCAAAATGGAGGTTGTTATTCGTAAATCTGAGGTAAGTAGTTCGAGTTGCGGCTTTGCAAAATTGATCTTGGGATTCTGATATTTTTCTAGAAAGTAAATACACCCATCGTTTTCATTTGTCCGAATTTTGAGGGCCAGAAGTGGTTTAGTCAAGGTATGATTTTTCTTGAATTTTTGAACTTAAGACTATGTTTCTGAGTGAAGCTTGACAACTTTTGTCCAAATTTGATCTTCAATCGTGAGATTACAGTTATGTAACCCTAAATATATTTGTTTTATTATCAACACTCTTCAAGTCGCCCTGTAATAAGTTTTGGTATACACCACAAAGCCTCACATTTATCGAACATATTTCACGTGACAAGTGACAAGCCCAAAAACCATGATTGTCCAATCCAGATATCCTTTACCACAAGTACTCGCTTTACAAGTAACTTGTTCATGTTATAGCTAAACAGAAAATTCCACGTTGAGATAAATAAATAAGAACAGGAATACAATAGCACTGATGTTGAACAAAGCACTAAGCACTGAGTCATAATTTTGAACACATTGAATTGTGAATTGCAGATATGAGGATAAATGTATGTTTATAATTACTGGCACTTGACATAATTGTGTTTCTATTGAGCATACCGTATTTATCCAGCTAAAATTTAACCGGGTTTATAGCGGTGAGTGGTGCATTTCTACTGGATTGCATTTTCTGCAAAGTTTGATCGATCGTACTGGGATTGTATGATTACCGGCTAAAAGTCCGTTGACCTGGGTTGCCGCAAGTTATTGTGGGACGACCGAGGTCAAATTTATGCTCAATCAAACACACGTGCGCTGCAGCCAGAGGTCACTTATTCCGATCACATGGTTTTGTTGATTTCCGGTTTCTAACCGGCTAATACCGCAACGGGCTGTTTCTATTGACGTGTTACGGTATCTTACGGTATAGCTCTCCGCTTAATAAGAAGGATAATTAGCGGCTAAACTTTCTCTGCTAAAAAGATGGCTAATGGTGGAGGTCTGTTTCTATTGGGCTCTTCTACTCCATTAGCCAGTTCATTCCAGAAAACAAGCTTCAATAGAAACACGCTGATAGATTCCAAGGACATGGAAGACATAACAACATGATGATAAAATTCTTCCTTGCTTAAAAGTGAGGTATCAAGCAGAATTGATGCACAACTGCCGTGTAATTTCATAAAATTATTTTACAAGTTTATATAGTAATGGATGTATTATAAGTATATGATATAATACATGATATGATAATTACATTACAATACAACACAATGTATAAGAATACTAGGAAGACAGTGACAAAGAGATAGACAGACACACACACACAAATTACAGTAAAGTAATTCAATACAAGTATGTGCTCTATGTTCTCAACAAATGTTCTCAAATTTTAAATATTCTTAACAGATTTAAGAAAAAAACATTAATGATGCATTTAAATTAACAGACACACACATATACAATAACACACACACAATTAAAGCAAAATAATTCAATGCAAGTGTGTGCTCAACAATGTTCTTAACTGTTATACATTCTTAACAGATTTAAGAAAAAAACACATTAATGATGCATCTAAATTACTGCATGAATGGTCCATTTCATTTGCATTTAAATGAGTGGTTTTGAAATACATCAGAAAGTCACATGAGATGGTTTTTTTATTACACTTTCTAAGGACATTATGGGGGGTTTGACCAAGACAGGGACACACTGCAATTAATTTCCACAGTGCACCAAATTTAGAATAACACAGAAATGTCTAAAAGTGGTTACATAGTGCAGAGGGTGGGGCAGGGGGAGAAGTATAAGAAATTATTTTTGTTCCTGAGACTACAAATGGAGAATTATGTAAATATTGTGGATCCAAGCGTAATTTTGATTTTTTTTTCTTCATATTTTGTGGACAAATGTGACCTGTCACCACAAAACGATCAATAAGTCGCAATGGAGGTTTTTACGTAAATGAGGTAAGTAGTCGAGTTGGGTTGCAAAATTTGATCTGGGATTCTGATATTTTCTAAAAGTAAATACACCCATCGTTCATTTGTCCAATTTTGAGGGCCAGAAGTGGTTTAGAAGTATGATTTTTCTTGAATTGAACTTAGACTATGTTTCTGTGGAAGCTTGAAAATTTGTCCAAATTTGATCTTCACATCGTGAGATTAACATTATGTAACCCTAAATATAATTGTTTATTATTCAACATCTTCAAGTCCCCTGTAATAAGTTTGGTATAACCACAAAGCCACATTTATGAACTATTCAGTGACAGTGACAAAGAGCCAAAAACAGATTGTCCAATCCAGAGTATTCCTTTACCACAGTACTCCTTTACTACGGTTTCAACGTAACAGCCTCCTATTTTGCATGAATGAGTACTATCTGTGCAGCCGTGTTTTTGCGCTTTCTGATAATTGCTTACATATAGGTGATAGTGCAAACTTGTGTGCAGGGTTTTAAATGGGTTTGGTTTGTCCATCCTAGACAAATTATACATCATTTAAATCTTGAAGTCTCTACATAAAGACTGTATAAAAAACACAATTTCTTATTTTTGTGACTTATGGTGTGTTTTGTGGTGACAGGTCACAAATGTCACAGCAGATAATTAATTGCCATTTCCCTTAAAAATAATATATGTACATAATGTTCACTTGCCTTGTTGCCATAATTTACCATGCAATATGTCTATGTGACACACAGGCAGCATAACTATGCAACTGTTCTTCTGCTGGACACAAGATGGGGCTACACAAAGTGGTGCTTTGAGATAAATAGTAACTCAGTGGACTACATGATGCATCATATGTGACCTATCACCACAAAATGCACTATAAGTCTGAAAAACTAGAAATTGAGTTTTTATACAGTTCGAGATTCTAAGCTTTAAAATGATGTATAATTCATCTAAGATGGACGAAACAAACCCATTTAAAATCCTGCTCACAAATTTGGACTTTTACCCAAGCTATTATCAGGAAAGGGGAGAAAAACAGCTGCAAAGATATAGTGCTCCTTCATGGGAAACGGTAGGCTTCTGACAACTGTTCCTCGAAAGCTTGGTAAAACTAACCACTTTCCAAAAGGGAACTGTGGATTGGACAAACCTTACTGGCTCTTACAATCACCATCAATGTACAGTTCATAAACGTGGCTTTGTGGTGATGCCAAAATTATTACCAGGGGACTTGATGATGTTGGAAAACAACCGATTCTATTTATTGTTACATTATGGTTAATCTCGCGACGTGAAGATCAAATTTGGCCAAATTTTCAAGCTCCCGCAAAAACATGATGAAGTACAATTCAAGAAAATTAGACTTTCGGATCGCTTCTGGTCCTCAAATTTTGACAGGTGAAAGATGGGTGTACGTACTTTTAGAAAAAAATCAAAATATTAGAATCAACTTTTGCAACCCAACTCGACTATTTACCGCATTTACACGGAAACTTCCATTGCGACTTATTTGTGGTGACAGGTCACATATCATAGGTCTTGATGGGTATTTCACACATGTGACTTACCTCCTTTTGGCAGCAATCTGTTGTTCTTTCTTCCACAGATCCTTGAAATCTCGGCACAACGGAGCCCACAAGTTGAACAGATACACTGTGGTTACCTCGTTCTCCCCTTGCTTTGGTTTGGCACAAAACCACTCCACGACCTCAGAAAACCTGACAAAACCAACAAAACCAAGAACCGTACATAAATGATGCATTAATTGTTAAAACCTAGAGCATTCGAACTGCGCGCAGTCGATGGGTATGCCTCCGCAGTCCGCAGTCCCATCCAACTGATGTAATTGAAAGCCTTCAAGTTACCATGGTAGGCAAGACAATTAGATGAATAAGCATAAGCCCATGTGACCCTTGACACAAGTTACAGTAAATTCACAATTCAAGCAGTTCTTAATTATCGGCGACAGTGAGCTCAATTCGGACAGGAGGCCTTGGTGACCTGTTGACCTCTGACCTTTCACTCCCAAAATCGAATCAGTAAATTGGTGCCTTATACAAGATACTTCTCCAAGTACATCAAAATCGGAAAAGTCATATCATCAGTTATCAGTACATGAGCCCAAATCAGACATATTAAGGCCCGGTGACCTTTGACATTTGAGTCAAAATCTAATCAGTTTAATTGTGCCTCATAATACAATACTCACCACATAACATAAAAATCTGACAGGCCGTTCTCAAGTTATCATGGTAACGAGCCCAAATCAGACATATTTTAGGCTGCGGTGACCTTTGACCTTTCAGCTCCAAATCTAATCAGTTTATTGGTGCCTTAACTAATAAATACTTCACCCAATGTTTCATCACATATCCGACCACGCCGCTTCAAGTTATACGCGTATACGAGCCAATCAGACATATTTAACCAACGCGGTGACGCTTGAACGGTTGACGTTGACCCTTTTCAAGCCCCAAATCTAATCAGTTACATATGGATCGCCTCATTATATACATAACTTCACCCAAGTATACATGACACAATCCAGACCGCACTCTCATGTAATCGGCGGTAAACGAGCCCAAATCATACATGATTTAAGGCCGCGGTGAACCCTCTGACCTTGTACCTTCTGGAGCTCCAAACATCTAATCAGTATATTGGTGGCTGCATAGTACATACTTGGTCCTATTACATCAAAATCCGATCAGGGGTTCTCAAGTTATCAGCGGTAACGAGGCCGCAAAATCAGACATATTTTTTTTTTATTTTTCTTAGGTCCGTGACCTTTGACCTTGCACCTTATCCAGCCGCCCAAAATCTAATCAGTTCATATGTGCCGTCATAATACATACTTCAGCCAAGTTACATCACAATCCGACTAGCCAACTACTCAGTTATCGCGGTAAGAGCCCAAATCAGACATATTTAAGGCCGGTGGACCTTTGACCTTTGAACTTTAGCTCCAAAATCTAATCAGTTCATTGGTGGCCTCATAGTAACAATACTTTGGTCGCTAGTTAAAAATCAAAAATCCGGTTGGGGTTCTCGAAATTATCGCGGTAACGAGCCAAATCAGCACATATTTAAGGCCCGGTGACGCATTTGACCTTTGACCTTTCCAAGCCCAAAATCTAATCAGTTCATTGGTGCCCTCCATAATACATACTTCACCGACAAATTACATGACAAATACCGACCAGCCGGCTGTTCAAGTTATCGGCGCTAACAGACCCAAATCAAGACATATTTAAAGGGCCCGTGACCTTTATGACACTTATGACACTTTCAGCTCCAAAATCTAATGCCAGTCTCATTGGTGCTCATAGTACACCTACTATGGTCCTAGTCTACATCAAAATCCGATCGGGGGTTCTCAAAGTATAATCGCGGTAACGAGATCCGGTAACGGACGGAACGGACGGACAACGGCCGAAAACATGATGGGCCTCCGGCCAACTTCGTGGCGGAGAGCATAGAAAACTAAAACACAACAAAACTAGGAAGCAGTAACATGAATGATGCATTACAAGGCAGTGGATCTCATTTGCAAACAATCCCCAGACCGCAGGAAAAGATAACCTATGCCCTTGGGCTAAATTGCATGAAGGGCATGTCTGTGAAATCTGGGGGTCAGTTGTGGCCATAGAATTTGAAAAAATGCAAAAGAAACAATAGCTGTTTAGTGTAGGTTCTATGGCCTAGAATATTTTTTTACTGTTGGCGAAAAAAATTTAAATCTGAGTCTAACGGTCACTATAATTCCACTAAAACTGAGTTTCTAGCTCCTATATTTTGCTTAAGGTTCCCAGATGGCATTTTCTTCTAAATGCCATTGTATTTACACAATGTTAATTTTTAGGCATGCAAAAGAGATCCCCTGCCTTTAACTCTTAACATATGGAACATTTTTCAACAATGCCACATTGAGCAACTAATGGAACTTCAAACAGTTATAATTTTGTTATTATCATTATTGCTTTGTCATCATTTCAGGTCACAGGTACCAGAGAAGCGAACTTAATCACTATTACCCACAGGCATCCACTCCCAGGTAGTTTTGCATATGGATATGTGATCACAACACTGGGTTTTGACCCTTCTCTTTTCAATGAAGTGCATGGGTTCTTTTAAGTGCTGAGGTGTTTTTGTCTCAACACAGGACCTCTGGCTTTACTTCTATCAGAGGGATGGGGTAATGGGGATAAAGTGCCTTACCCAAGGACACACTGCCAAAGGCGTGGACTCAAACCACGGACCTCTAGGTTGGGAGGCTGAAGTCTTATCCACTAAGCCATGATGCCTCCCCAAAGCCAAACATTTCAAATTTGTAGAAAGTATACAATGGAAACCTACAAATTCTATGAGTGATTTAGTGAGTGTCGTTCAGGTAAAATAAGACTACACTAACTGAAATTAGAATGAAACCTACTGTTTTCTGGTGTCCGCCAGTCTGTTGTTCTCCCTTGTGATGTCTTTGTTAGCCTGGGTGAGGAAGGCAGCCATGTTGTCGCTGAAGGGTTGGCGGTCCTCCTCATGAGCATTCTTCTTCACCAACTCTACTTTGGTCTCACAACCTGCCAAGAGTGAAGAGACAATTCCATAATTACAATTGTGGGAGTTTGTCAAAACCAGCTTGGCAAAACTCCTTTTAACTTACAAATGGATGATTTTTGAAGGGCTATGACACAAGGGACTGACGTATGATAACATGCAAGTTGCATTGTTGCACTCACATGTTTAACTCATGACGTGTCAAGCCATTTTGAACAATGCAACATAAAGAAATTTTCAAAGTGCAGGGTCAACTTCAAAACAGCTATGCATTTTTACAGATACACGTTAGGGAAAAGTGTTGTGAACAAAAGTTGTAGATAGAAGTGTACACTTTCTAACAATGCAATTTTTATTCTAATATTGTTAACATTTCTGAAGTTGAAATGAATTTTGTGCAGTGAAAAATTCTAAAACAATTGATACCCGGCATAAATACATGTTCATGTTTCCATTTTATATCAAAATCTGTATAAATCTCACATTTGTAGGAAATATCCAATGTAATCCTATCAGTTTTATATGTGATTTAGTCAGGACTGCCCCTCTGTATTATAAATATGAAAAAAACAATATTACTGTCATACTATTTGTATTGTTTGCACATATTTACTGGGTAAAATTTGCAGTGCAAAATTGTGCCTGCAACACATAAACAGGCAATGATTGCCATAGATGAATAAACCAAGACTGTCAAAGTCAAATGGTGTGATGTTCCTATGATAGTTGTCTGAAACCCCTACAATACTTGTACAACAACCCATGGTTCTCAGTTGTTTAATTGTATTGTGACAATTGTAAGATCACTACACTGTACTTTATGCTGAATTTTATTTAACATACCCACGACTGCCCAAAGAATTTCTCCTGAATTTGTACTGAATGTTTATACCCTTAAGATAAAGTCACAATTCAGTTATATATGTGCATCCAAAATCAGTGTGTGCGATCATGGATGTGTGTATGAGAGTTGTGAGTGTTTGTTGATGTGTGTGTATGTTTGTAGGTATTTGTATGTGTGCATGTGTGCATGTGTGAATGTGTGTGAGTTGTCAGTGTTTGTTAGTGAGTGTGTATGTATGTTTGTAATACCAATCAAACATGATTGCAGTAAATAACTTGCAAGCCACACAAGCACACAGGATCTCGATTGCACATCCTTGCTATTATAAGATGCTGACTGCAAACCAATGCTAATAGAAGCCATTTTAAGAATAGGCCTATGTCATGTAATCCAAATAGGAAGCAGTGAAGTGTTGAAAACCTTGAAAGAACTGTTGTTTTTCTATCACTTCCTCACCTCCTTTGTGTAATGAAAGAAAATACAGGGAAACACACCAGAAAGCTCTTAGCTTAAAGCCCAACTATCTTCTTCGTTGATGAGACAATTTTTTTTTGCCAATCTTTCACAAAGTATTCTATTATCACCCCAGACATCAGAAAACAACATCAAACCTACTGAGAATTGTTTCAAAATACAAATTGTGATGTTTCAATTATTGGAGAATATCTGGCAGTATGTACATCACCTATGGGAAATGTTGGGCCCCATTTTTACATTTTACATTTTGAGTAATTTTTCAAAAGAGAGTCTCAGAGCGTGCAATTTTAAGGGCGTTGATAGATCATACTGTACACGTCAATAAAACAAATTGCAAAGAATTGTATTTTTTTCACCAAAGACATCATTAGCATCTTGGAGGTTCAGTTTTTTAAATGTCAAAGTTTGATGTCTGAGCTGCATGGCAGTTCTTGAAAGTACAATAAATACCCCAGACTCCAAACTTTGAAGATACGTTGCCACTGACAAGATATGTATGAATAAATATCACACATGAATTAAGTATCTTGCCTATGGGGTAAAGTGAGTATTACAAAACAAAATACTCATAAACTTTCTTTTTTTAAAGCAATAAATTAAAGACCGAAGTTTTCTGCAGAAATCACTGAATCTGAGGTATAATGCAGAAAATAGTATTCTGAACAAAAATGAAAAAATCATGCCTAAAACTTCCCCGAAGTAAAATTAAAAAGTATTTATTGACTAAAACTGAACTAATTTACCAAAAAAGATGCCTAATAAAGCGAAAGAAATCGTGCTTTACCTGTAAATATGTCCCCAAACCCTAATCAAAACCCCCATGGGCCTAGTAAGCTTGACAATAATTGTAATTTTTTTTTCAAAACAAGAGCCCCAGGGGGCACGACGCCACCTGAAGTTTCGCAAACTTTCTGTGGTGCCCATAGAGAAAACATCAATTATAGTTTTGGCCCTTTGAGCCTAATATCTGGGCACCAATGGAGCCATATGAACCAACTTTACATCCCCTTGCCATATAGCTGATTTTCCCCAAGTTAAATTCTAACATCCATTTTTATAAAAACAAGGTGAGGGCCATAATATGTCTCACCCCAGTACGTTAACATTTTACCTTATTTGACCTTTGACCTACATATGTGACCTTTGACCCAAAAATAACATTGAGGTCCCTGTTATGCATCTACCATCCAAGTTTGGTTACAAATGGGCTTGTGGTTGGAAAGTTACCTAGTTTTGGCCCTTATGGGCCCTGCTCCCTGGGCCCCCAGGGGGGCCTTGTGTACCATTTCAGGAGCACTCTATCCCCTCCCCCTAAAGATCATTCCCACCAAGTTTAGTCTAAATCCACTGATATGCTTTAAAGAAAATGATGTAAATGTGAATTATTCACATAGGGTCCTCCCCCCCTCAACTTTTGTCCCCTCAGGGGCCAAACAGGGCCACCCTGGGCATTGTGAAGAGGAACAATAATACACTACATACAGAGGTATCTACACACACAGTGACATGGCTAAACTATTTGCAGATCTAGAGAAGATGTTTGAAAATTACCTACTTTTGGCCCTTTAGGGCCCTGCCCCTGGGCCCCTAGGAGGGCCAGGTGTACCATTTGTGGACCCTTGAATCCCCACCCCCTAAAGATCATTCCTGCCAAGTTTGGGCTAAATCCAATCATCTGTTTTCAAGAAAAAGATGAAAATGTGTAAAAGTTTACGCACGACGCACGAAAAGTGATCGCAATAGCTCACTTGAGCCTTCGGCTCAGGTGAGCTAAAAACTTAAGTCTGAAAATTGCAAAAAATTATACCGTGGAGAAAAACGGAATTTGACACTTGAAAAACAGAGAAAAACAGAATTTGACAATTGTTAAACGGAAAACTTCAGTCTTTACAATAAATGATCATTTTGAGGTGCAAATTTTTTTTCAGGGTTTATTTTAGACTTTATCAGAGACACTTATAGCATAGAGAACTATGTAACTCAGACTGTTTGAAACTGGAAACATTGTTAAATGATGCCTGTTATTATCACAGACAGATAAGTCAAAACTATTCTCTGTGTGTGTGTCTGTCTGTCTGTCTGTGAAAGATGCTGTATACACCAAGTACATGTAGTTTGGTTTTCTTGTTGAGTATGTTGATCTGTCTGCCTGTCTGTCTATTTGAGTACAGGGGACAGAGGTTGTGCATAAGTTTGTATGAATGTATGTATGTATGTATGTATGTATGAGTGTGTTTATGTTTCAGTGTGTGTGTCTGTGTGTGTGTGTGTGTGTGTGTGTGTGTGTGTGTGTCTGTCTGTGAAAGCTGTATATACGAAGTACACATAGTTTGATTTTCTTGGGTGTATGTTTATCTGTCTGTCTGTCTATCTGAGTACAGGGGGCAGAGGTTAGTGCATAGATATGTACATATGCCAATCTGTCTGTACCTTTGAGCTCCTTCTTGATTCTCTTCAGGTCTTTCTCCAGATCCTCAAACTTGATGAGTCCTGCCTGGGTGACCTTGCCTGGTTCAGGTAAGGGGAAGGAACTCTCCTCGGTCCCAGCATTCTGCACAAAACAATGAAAAGATAAAACTGTGATGATCACTAGAAATAAATTCGTCGGTTGTCCAGTAGAAGGGACCTAACATATGTTCCCAGCAGAAGGGCCTTAATTAACACTAAATTGTCTCTAAATTTGAAACCATTGGCTTTTTCCACCTGAAATCAAAATAAAGTGATATTTTTAGACCCTGTTAGGTCTGTTAAGTGCATATACGGTATCAAGTAAGGCAATATTTCTCAAATTAGAGAAAATTTTCTGTTAAGGCTCTTCTGCCGGGAAGATATGCTAGAGCTCTTCTGCCGCACAAACAACAAATTGTCCCATCTAGCTAGCATTCAGCAATAGGAGGAGGTTGATATGGCTAGGGGAAAGTTGGTTGATACCCTGGGGTGGGGATGACAAGGTTAGGTGGGTAAGTTTGATGCTTGGGGGGGGGGTGGTGACATGGCTGGAGGGCAAGTCTTTTGATTATCCTGGGAAGGGGGGAGGGGTTGGCATGATGGTATGACTGGGTGGCAAGTCTCTCAATTCTACTGAGGCAGGGGGAAGGGGGAGGGTGGAGGGTGGCAATGACTGGGTGGGTAAGTCTCTTGATTCTACAGAAAGGGGGGGGGGGTGGGTGATATGATTGAGTGGGTAAGTCTCCGTGATTTTCCTGGAAGGGAGGTTGGGCATGAAGCAATGACTGGGGTGGGTAAGTGTTTTGATTTTCCTGGGGAAGGGATGGGGGAGTGCAGCAGTGACTGGGTGGGTAAGTCTCTCAATTCTACAGGGGTGTGGGGTAGGGATGGCATGACTGGCTGGGTAAGTATTTTGATTTTCCTGGGGGAGGGGATGGGGGAGTGCAGCAGTGACTATGCGGGTAAATCTCTCAATTCTACAGGGGTGGGGAGGGGTTGGCATTTCTGGGTGGGTAAGTCTCTTGATTGCAGGGTAGGGGTGACATGGCTGGGTGGGTAAGTCTCTTGATTTTCCTGGGAAGGGGAAGTTGGCATGACAGCATGACTGGGTGGGTAAGTGTTTTCACACATGCTAATCAGTTCATAGTTTTTAATGAAACATGTAAAGCAACATTGAAAACTCATTCTATCAATATATCATTTAAAAAATAACCCCATGAAATTACTAACTCAAATTGCACAATAACTATTCACTCCAGTACATCGTCAATGACTGACTTGGTAAATGAGGAAAACAATGTCCACTGATCCATGATTCCCCTTTCTTTTAAACCAAGGAACTCTGCCTAATGCCTTCACTGAATATGAGTGACAGACAACAACCAACTGTTCTTTATCCAAAACAGACCCACTTTAGTTTGCAACGAGACACAAATGTTTTGAATGGCTTTAAGACCAGGTGGTTTTCCTGTTTGCTTAATTTGACAATATTTGTTATTGTCATTGATGAATGGGTTGGGCATTGTTTATTTTACGAATGAACGAATATGACTGAAAATACGGCTTCACAAATAGGACGAGCGACATCAATTTTTCCCAGAGTGTTTGACTTTTTGTGTAAGTATGTGAGTTGTGTCAGTGCATGACTGCATAAAATAATCATAACTATATACAGGAAAATACTGCCTGTGATGTGTGGGAAGGGGTTAGGAGGAGAGGGTAGGGAGGCATAAAGGAGGGGGAGGGGCTACATTACAATCATTTAATGTCACCTTACCCTTATGACTGAAGACTACTCTTGCCATCCATAAATATCATTCACCAATACATTTTACATCAATATGTGACCTGTCACCACAAAATGCACCATAAGTTGGAAAAATAAGAAATTGTGTTTTTCATAGAGTATTAAAATAGAGACTCTAAGCTTGAAAATGATGTATAATTTGTCTAGGATGGATGAAGCAAACCCATTTAAAACTCCACTAACAAATTTGGACTATTGCAGTGATGCCAACCAGTACGGATTTTTCCAGGGCAGTTCTGGTTTTATTAGAGTTACTAGGCGGTGCGTTCAACAACAAAAACGTAGGTTATAATAATAGAACATGAATGCCCAAAATAAATGAAACTACCGAACCAAATTCCTTGGTTACTGAAGTGATTTGAATGCAATGCCCAAATTGCAATGGAAATGCCGTGTTTACACTAATTGGTGAGTGACGGAATAAAAGGTTTGTTTTATTCATGCTTTTCCTCATAAGAAAACATTTGGTTCAGGTGTTTCAAATATTTTTCTCATTCGCACTCTAATCTCATTTTTTTTTATTATGTAACCTTTTTACTGTTTACCGTACTGCCTAATAACTGTAATAAGACCGGACCTCCCAGAAAAATCTGTACTGGTTGGCATCTCTGCTATTGCCTAAGCCATTATCAGGAAAACTGAGAAAAACGGCTGCAAAGGTAGGGCTCATTCATGTGAAATCAGAGGCCTTTGATAACTGTTCTGAAGAAATCTCGGTAAAACTAGTCACTTTCCAAAAGAGTACTGCGGATCGGACAATCCTTTTTGGCTTTTAGAATTAATGTCAGTGAACAGTTCATACAAGTAGCTTTTTGGTGATACCAAAATTATTACAAGGTGACTTAAAGATGTTGGACAACAAGCAATTACATTTAGGGTTACATAATGCTTAATCTCCTGATGTGAAGATCGAATTTGGCCAAAGTTTCAAGCTCTCTCGACATGGTCGACGTTCATTTCGAGAAAAATCATACTTCTGAATCACTTCTGATCCTCATAATTGAACAGATGAAAGATGAGTGTATGAACTTTTATAAAATATCGAAATCTCAAATGCAAACTTCTACAACCCAACACGACTATTCACCGCATTTACACGAAAACTTTCAATGCGACTTATTGATCGTTTTGTGGTGACAGGTCACATATAATTTACACTGAACACTCATATGGTATCTTTCCTCAGGCTCAGGTTAGTCTGCAGGCACAGACTCTATTTT
>JZLH01S0605713.1:100726-126023 GCA_001188425.1 Eucidaris tribuloides | reverse complement strand
AAAAAAAAGAAACCATGCCTTAGGCTATTGATGAAGGCATGTCTGTGAATCTGGGGTCAGTGATTGCCTAGAATTTGCAAAATGCAAAAGAAAAAACAATAGCCCCGTTTAAATGTACGTTCTATGGTAGGAATTTTTTTTCTCGTGAGAAAAAAATTCAAATCTGAGTCTAACGGTCACTATAATTCAGCTAAAACTGAGTTTCTAAGCTCCTATATTTTGCATAAGGTTCCCAGATGCATTTTCTTCTAAATGCGATTTTATTTACACAATGTTAATTTTTAGGCATGCAAAAGAGATCCCGCTGCCTTGAAAAGTTGATCTACAAGCTATTTTTCAAAAAGGTTTGACAACTCGAAAGATTACTCTAACCGCTTACTGTACTGGGCTATTTGGGCTCCAATGAGAAAGCTGGGGGGGGGGGGGGGAGGCCTCCGGAGGCCCCCCTTATGACTCTTGGCCCTCGAATCGCGACGAAAAGTCGCACGCACGTCGCCCTGCCACGTACTCTACAAAATTGTATTGTTATTTTTACAAAAATAATGTTGTTTTGATTAATTATGCTAATTTTATGTGTGATTTTTAGTAAAATCAGTCTTTTTGCTCTAAATCATTAATAAAGCTCCAAATGTGCTTATTTTTGTCTGGATACTCTTTGTAGTGTTTTTAGCAATGTACCTACCAAAAATTTTACGATATCTAAACTTATTGCTTATGTATTTTATTGTTTTTTAAATTCTTATGGTATTCTTTGTTTTTTCGCCTTTTGTGTTTTTCATTTTCTTTCCTAGAAATCTTCGCGACACGTGTGCGATTCATAAATGCAAAATCAATCAATTGAATGAGATTAGGCAAAAATATCATACATTATGTGCCCAATTTTTGTGCTGAAATATGATATCAGGAGAGTGTTACTGTCATTGAAAAGCGTATCTATGCTGCAACTTAATGCGGTAGTGGTCTTTGAGTGAGCCCAATTGAAAATCTTATAAGGAATTCAAGACAATCGGCTCGTCGGCGAGTTCGACAGTAATTTTATGACTGCCGGTCGAACTCCGCACCTGCACCGAAATGATGTATTTACAGAGTTTCGTGCGAATAAATAGTGTGCTTAACAGATAACGGAGCATTGCAAATAGCAGAAAGAGTGGACGAGAGAGTTTTCGCGTGTCGTGAGTATGCTCTCTTGCTCTGCAGTGAACGGTCATTAGATGCGCGAATAATTTGTTGCTCCAGTCAAAATGTTTGAATGTGTCGAAAAAGGGGTGGGTGGGGTCTCTCCGCTAGGTCTCTTCGCTCCAGTGTGTAGAGTTTAGGATGGTGTTTAAATGACCGGCAAGAGCGACCATTAATAATATGCTGTCTATTATATTTTTTGTAGCCCTAATTGTGAATGCGATCGGGAATGCCGGGTTCGTTCGTTAAACCGTTGACCAATGAAAAAGGCGGCATTTAGTTCGTATTTTGGTCCAAAAACGAATGGCGGAGTTCGTTTTTGCCCGTTACAAACATGTAATGGCGGGAATATTTAGTTCCGTATTTTGGTCAAAAACGATGGTCGGTGGGTTCGTTTCTTACCCGTTAGAAACATGATGGGCGAATATTTTGTTCGTATTGTTGGTCAAGAACGATTTAGTTCTTGTATTTTGGTAAAACGATGGTGGGGTTGCGTTTTTGGCGTTAGAGCATGAAATGCGGGCGAATATTTAGTTCGTATTTTGGTAAAACGATGGTCGGGGTTTCGTTTCTTAGCGTTAGACATGAAAGCTGCGAATATTGTTAGTTCCTTATTTGGTCAACGAATGGTCGGGTGTTTCCTACGTTAGACATAGAATCCCGCAATATTTAGTTGCCGTATTTTGGTCAAAACGATGGTCGGGGTTTGTTTTTACGTCAGACATAGAATGTCCGGCATGTTTTTAGTTTCATATTTGTTTGGTCAAAAGGCTGGTCGGGTTCGTTTTTTGCTGTCAGACTGGAATGGGATGTTTTTACTTCGTTTTTGGTCAAAACGATGGTCGGGTGGTTCGTTTTTAGCCCGTGCATGACATCAATGCCTGATATTATACGTAAAGCCGATGGTTTTTGACCATTATACAGGAAACTAAATATTGCAATCATAGTCTGACGGGTAAAAAGAATCCCGACCATCGTTTTGACGGCAAAATTAACCGGAACTATATATGCTGGGTCATTCCTGTCTAACGGGTAAGAAACGAACCGCACGATTTATTTTAGTGACTTTCAGCTTCTACGGGTGTGCATGGCTAGGAGTGGAGGCGCAATACGGGGGCATGGCGGCATTAAAAGTTAATTTTGTAAGGATGTGAAATAAAATACTTTCGTTTTTATTACTTTTTAAATGGCAAGAAGATAAGGGAAGCTATTGCCATGTTGAATCTAACGATAACTTACCGTAAATTGTGTTGGGGAATCTTAAACGGACATTTGGTTGTACGGTCTTGTTGTATTAACCGCGGACTCCCCCTTTTTTTTCCGATTTGCGACGGATAATAAGTGGGGCGGTTTGATTACACGGCAAATACGTATAACATGTTGCATCTTCAGTGCTAAGGAGAATGGTGTAGATGCTGTATGAAGTGAAATCAATGGCCTAGAAATATTAATGTCTTTTCATTGATGATGTTTGGTAGAATCGTGGTTGAAAATTTCATTGACCTTTAAATTCATAATCATACCTTAAACTCTCAGAATTTAAAAAAAAAAGACTTCAATGCCATTAAAAAAGCTTAGTGGTGTAGAAATTAATAAAGTTTTTTATTGATTTTTATTGTTTTTTTTTTCGGGCAGTAAATTTGTCTATCGGGCAGTAAAATTGTAAAATGTGATAATTTTACTTGCCGAGGGGCGTAAAAAAAACGTTAGTGTGGAGGCGGTTGTAATTAATTAACCATACCGAAAGTCGCATATTTTTTATTTTTGAATGGGGGGGGGAGTGGTGGCAAATATGGGTACTTGGGAACTCAAATTAACAATTTCCTTTCTTCATGAATAAACCAAATGCACATAAACTGAGTTGGTTCTAATGGGGATTTGGGTGTCTATAAAGGGGAAAATTACATGAGATTTTTCTACTAAGGTGACACTGTTCCACATCCCCCTGAAGAGATAGGTGTCTTATTTCAACAATGTTTTGGTGAGTGGATCAATTTTTCAAGTCAATTAGGATTTTGAGTTCCCAAGATTATATTCTCGTATGTACTCTTGAGTGCTAGTTGTTATTATAATCTATACTTTCAAAGATAAATAACCTTGATCCAGTAAGCATTAATGCAGTGGACTACGCCAAACCCAACCTTTTACTAATTAAAACAAAATTTGGAAGAGCACGTTACCACTAAATTCAAGCTACATTTCAAATATGTAATCACTAACCTACACATCAAATTTCGGTTAACCCCCCCCCCCCCCAACGAAAAAAATAAAAATAAATAAAATAAATAAAATAAATAAATAAATAAAAAAAGATATAAAAAAATGTACAAATGTAAATAAATAAATGAATAAATAAATGAATAATAAATACATAAATGAGTACATAAATACTGGGAAATACAAAACTGCATAAACATACAAAAACATAAATAAAAATAACACATAAGTTCTTCAGCTAACAAATCACTTGTAGGAAACATTTTTCTTCTTCTATCTATGTAAAGGATATCCTTTATAATTCAAAGTAAGCCAAGTAAAGATCAATTCTGGTCCACAAATTTTCTAATACAGATATTACTCCCCTTGCAAATATCCAGTCAACTGATAGAATACAATTAAACATAAGCAACTGAATGACATACCATGTAACTGAAAGACAGGGAACATTTTCCTTAAACAATTCAATTAATGCATGAAGTGATTAACTTAATGAATATCCACTTTTAATCATCAATTAGATTTGGTGATTTTACTCAAACTAATGTATGATGTGATTTTCTTCATTCTATGGACTGGACATAAGTATCTCAACAAACATTGAAGTTTTGATGGGTGAGGTTGAAAAACAACTATAACAACAAAAATTAATAATGTCCATTTGTTACAGATATACATACCTGGTCAAGTTTGTGCACATAATATGTGACAATGTAGTGGAGGAGATTTTCTTGATTGTCCTGTGATATAGAGAAAAGAAAGAAGGCAAATATGAATGATTTTTCTTGCAAGCCTTAATTGAATCATGTTCTGAATCAAGTACTATTTCCCATATTAGCATGCTTATGAAAATGCTCCTTTCTTTGAATCTGCTGGCAATTTATGTTGTATGGATAAACTCTCTTGAATAGAAGTGGTTCATTAAATGAATATTTCAACATGTAATAATTTTTGAAAGGCAGAGTGAAAATATGTACCACACTCATAATGATTTACGAAAAGAATGTCAACATTATCATTATAATTATCATTACCAATATCATTATAATTATCATTACCAATATCATTGTCATTAAAGACACTGTATAACAATGTTTGCAATTAAAAATTTGAGCTACTTGATTCCCCATGCTACCGGTGTCTTTGATAAGGTCTAAAAATGAAGCCCTGAAAAAATTGCAGTTTAAAATGAACATTAAGTGCTTTAAAAAAGTGAAAATCATTGAGAGACCATTCCAGCTTTCCCCCATAGATTGCTGTGTTGCAGAATTTCCTATCGCCCGAGAATAAATTAATGTGCCATTTGTATCTGCACATATTTAACTAGTGACAGCCTAACTGTCCAAACTTTTGTGTTCTAGGGTGTTTATTTGTCCATTCAAACACTGTCACATACGTCAGATAACAAAGTTCGACAATTTTTTAAACGGGTCTTCCACAGTGTTATATAGTGTCTTTAAATAAACTAGTCCGTTCTGTATCATATTGTCATTTTAAAAAAATCGGGAGATTCAGAGCAATTTTTGTCAAAATCATAATATTCTGCAAGTACTCAATATTATCTTGAAACAGTTTCTGCAAGCTTGTCCCATTATCACGTAGTAGTTGTGATACTTACAGCACTTTTCACATCCTTCAGCTTAGGCAAGATCTCCAGACCAAACCCATCGGCCTGTCCCCTTGTTCGGTTTCCTGTCATAAAACAACACAAGAAACAGAAAATCTTGACCACTGACAACATATTTCATATTAAACTATATGATGGGTTGAATCTTAACGTATCAAGCATTTTTGAATAGTGCTGCATCAGGCAAATTTTACATCATGATGTCCATTTCAACCAGCTGTAACTTTTTATTAATGCACAGTGGAAGAAAAGTGTTGTGTACAAAAGTTGTATAACAGTTGCCAACAATTTGATTCTTATTAGAATGTTTTGAATATTTCTGAAATTACATTGACTTTTGTAGGGTTATAAATTTCAGGTCAATCAATGCTCACAAATATATAGCAAATGAACATGTTTATCCAATTTCACAAAAAAGAAAATCTGTGATAAAATCTCAAGCAAGTAGGAAAATATGCAATGTAGCCATAACACTTTTGTGAATGTTTTACAGAGGCCTCTTCCACTAAAATGTAAAATTGTAATAAGAAATTAAATTAGTGTCATATTTAATTTCATTACACTGATTGAAAGGATACTATTTACCATGCAAACTGTGCCAGCAACACATTAAAAGTTAATTTATGATAAAGATAAAATTTTGTCAAATAACTTTGTAAGGTTTAAAAATAACTTGAAGCCCAAGTACGGTTTTGGTGGATCAGACAAATTTTTGGTCAATCTGTCACAAAGTATTTCATTATCACCCCAGACATCAGAAAACAACATCATACTTACTGAAAATTGTTAATAGTGACAAATTATGATGTTTAAATTAAAGGAGAGCATCTAGCGCTATGTACATTACCTATGGGAAATCTCTCGGGGGTACCCCCCCCCCCCCCCGAAATTTTACATTTAGAGTAATTTCTCAAAAATGTGAAAGCTTCAGAGCGAGCAATTTTCAGGGTATTAATAGATCATAAAGGTGTCTAAAAAACATAATTGCAAAGAATTCATTTTTTTCACCATTTACCAAAACTAAACTTAGGCTTTAAGAGGTGAACAAAAACATTGTGAGTTTGAAAATGATATGTATTTTAAGTTGCAAGTCACAGGTGAGCATCTATCCATAGGTTTAATGCATTAAAAAGTTTGCTTGTACATGAACTTGTATCTCCTTTTGTGGTTGAAGAATCTTAAAATGTATTTCTATATAGAAATACAATATTGTGGAAGCCCAATTTTAAAAATGGTCAAACTATGCTATCTGACATACTGTATCTGATAATGTTTTAATGGACAAAATGAACACCCTAGAACACAAAACTTAAGACAGTTATGCTGTCACTCCAAACATGCCTAGATAAAAATCAATACATGAATTATTGTCAGCTGACAAAAATTCTGCAACACAGCAGTCTATGGGGAAAACTGGAATGGTCACTCAATGATTTTCACTTTTTACAAGCACAAATTTTGGACTGTAATTTTTTCAGGGCTTCATTTTTAAAACTTATCTGAGACACTGGTCGCATGGGAAATCATGTAGCTCAGATTTTTTTAAAACTGGAAACATTGTTATATGATGCCTTTAATATACATCACATTCTATTTGAATTTGCATACAATACACAGCACACTGATATGTTTCTGTCAAAAAATGTTATTCAGCATCATGGGGATGAAGCATATTACTAAGAGGCAGAAACAGTGAAGCTGGAATTTACGCCAATGATCACTAGCAACTGAATCCAATGTCTCAATCAGGGGCGTTGATCCTGGGGTGGCAAGGGCGGGGCAGTTGCCACACCAATGAAAATATTGGGGGCAAACATATTGATTTGCTACCCCCCCCCCTCCCATTATTTTGACAACTTGAAAAATTTGCAAAACATTATGCAAGGATACATCTAAAAAGTAGTACAAGACACAACAAATCAATTAAACTTGATTTAAAAATACTTCTAAATATGCACCATTTTTCTATATTGCAAATTTTGGACATTTTTCTGACTATGCCCCCCCCCCCCAAATCCAAAAAATGGATTGACGCCCCTGGTCTCAACCAGTAACCATCTGAAAATGGGGCTCCACAGTTTTGTCTATGACTAGTCTGATTATGTTTTGTGTTGTATATATCCTTGTGTTCATTCCAAAGCCATCATGTATTCTATTGTCTCCTGAGGTATCTGGCTGATTAACTAACAGAATTGTAAAAGGTTAAAAACACAAGTTAACATTGTGGAGCTTCAATTTAAAAAATTGTCAAACTTTGATGTCTGAGCTTCGTAGTAGTACTTAAATGGACCAATAAACACCCCAGAATACAAAAGTTTGGAAAGTTATGCTGCCACTGGCAAGATATGCATAAATTAACAATTACCACTGTGGTGGAGTATTAAATAGCCTAGATCTGCATATAGTATTCTATGGGAGGAAATGGGCCGGGTGAATCCGGGCAACCCGAGTACTCATAGATTTTCACTTTTTTCAAGCACTAAATAATCATTTTGAAATACAATTTTTTGAGGGCTTCATTTTTAGACCTTATCAAAGACGACACTTTTAGAGCATGGAGAATTATGTAGCTCACATTTTTAAAACTGTGGTCATTGTTGACTTGTGTCTTTAATTTCAAGGGTACACCAAATTTAGAATAACAAGGACATTTCTAGACATGGTCACAAAGTGAAGGGGGGGGGGAGAGAAGTATAAGAAATTATTTTTGTTGCCGAGACTACATATGAAGAATTATGAATCAGGTGTGGTTCCAAGCATTGTATTGATTTTTTTTCATATTTCGTGGACAATTAATGTCACTACAGACAATTATAATGTCATGTGGGAGATCTCCAGTCAAAATTTATCCAAATATTAAGCAACATTTTTGACTGTTGACATGTCAAGAATTCTTCAACTGTGGTCAATAGTAACTTGTGTCTTTGATACAAATTAAGTTTGGTATAAATACCTCCATTCATGTAGTTCCCTAATGCCAACACCAAAGCTAGAAACTGCTTCACACTACTGCCATTCCTCAGTTGCTAGAGAATATGAAAAGAAACATATACTTGATTTAAAGAAACACACGTGACAGAGAAAAACCAAAACAAGATGGGAAATCAGCTATGAAAGGATACTGTAATTAGCTCTTTCGTGTACATTTTATCATCATTACCACCATCATCATCATCACCATCATTCCCAACATCACCATTATTAATATCATCAATTCTAATCATCAGCATTTGGCACGATTTAAATAAAAAGTAAAATATGTTGGCATCATAACCCTCTTCTTGATTTTGTCTTAATTTAGTCAAAATCTTTCAACACTACAATGTCACATTTTGTTTTATCATCTAATTTTTATCACTAATACTTTGGTCCCTAAATGTTTTTTTTTTTTTTATATTTATATGTTTTATTAAGTCAAATCATCGCAATTACAATATTTACAAATAATTTATAATGATTCATGATAAAATAAATAAATAAAAAAGTGACAAGGAAAATAACTAACATTCGTACAGCAGTAATTTAAAATCAAGTACAGGGATACGTAGATCAGAACAGAGCCACCATGTGATACGAGTGATAATAGAACTTCCCCACCTACACCAAGAGCAGCAGCCCACCGAGAGGACAAACAGATTTTAAAAATACATTTATACCCAAAGTATATCAGGATCCACAAGTCGAAACAGGCTCAGTATTCTATCCTGTATTGACCACACGTACACACGCCGTTCATCAGACTCAAAACATCAATTTATCCGAACAGCTGTTCCCACTAGAGTTTACGTGTGACATACCTGACACACACATTATTTTGTACACCGAATCAAACATTCAGGCCAGTCTCCCAACACACATTACACCACCAAATACAACAAACAGAAATACAAAGCCTGTCTCGACCTCATCGGTAAACCCCATCTGGGGATTGATAACTGTGCCTACAAATCCATAAAACGCATCGGTTCGGCCCCACAGCAAGCCCCCACATAGTGATGCCAGCAGAGAGGCATAAATCTGCAGTATACATGTACGTATATTTGAACACGGTGACTTTGTAAATCACATTGGTAACATTACACAGTATAATAATAGTATATGTAAAACATAGACTTCAAAAGGGAAACAAGATACATGTAGATATACTGATTCAGAATTAAAACGAGGAGAATTTAAAGCCTAAACCAATAATACATTAAAAATTCCCTTATTAATCAAAATCAAACCTCCATTTTCTAAAATGTGCAGGGAGCTTATTCTTCTTTTTGGCCAAGAAATATTCTGTCTCTTTTTGTTTTTTAACAATGATTTAAATGCAATAATATTTGGTAATGCATCTTTAAACTTACAAATAAAAACATAATACTTCGACTAATACATTAAATAAGTCACAAATCTATCAGTTGGATGCCAAAAAGTTTTTCAAAATTGGTCATATTAAAATTCTGGTCATATTTTTGGATTAATAGGTCCAATAAACATTCCCAGATCGGGGATACTTTTCACAGTCACAAAAATAATGACCATTGTTTCATCAAATTTGTCACAAAAAAATACAATTAGGAGAATCCCTTCTATTGATCTTGCACAAAAATCCATTTAAAGCTATGGCTTTATGAAAAATTTTAAAATAAAAAGAACGCAGTTTGGTATCGATGGTGCTTGTAAAGTTTGAGATGTGCACTTCTTCCCAGTTGATATTCACTGGTACTAAAATCTTACTATTCCAATATTCATAACGGTTCATTGGAGCCTGTTTAATATTCAATATACCGTATGCATAACTTGGTATCTTCTCAGACTCATCAACTTATCAATAAGAACATTGTGTACATCTAAATTTTGCATGTTGGGATTTTCTAACCAATCTTCAGGTATTTTTTCATCAAAAAGTTAAACTTTTCTGTCTAAGGGGGAAATACCAAAATCAAGCACTAATTCTTCGTATAATTTGTGGCCTGGAAGTGGTGGATTTAATAAATCAGAAATTACAGACAGATTCCTGTCATTCCATGACTCATAGTAGAAATACTTTTTCGGACTTGGAACGAATGAGTCTATTAAACCACAAATATTGACAAGCACCTAGTTCTGAAAATTTACAGATCGAAATGTTCCACAGTAGCCTGTTCTCTGTATATGTACCAAGTACGTAGGGAATCTGCTAACTGTGAATTACCTAATGACTGTAAAACCGTTTCGGGAGCATGGGATTTCCAAAGAATAGTGATGTCTCTATGAAACTTTTCAAGTGAAGCCATTTCAATTAACTTCCATGGTGCCTGATAATTGTCATCAAGTAAATGTTTTACCCATGTCATTTTTTGTGATAGTGCAAATGCATAGGGATCAACCCATTTTAAGACCTCCTTGTACATAGTCATTATACATCAATTTTCGTTGAACCCTATCTTTACCACCATTCCAAATGAATTTAAAAAATAATTTATTCAATTCAATAAAATATTTTTGTGGTATTTTTATAGTAAGAACTGAAAAAAGATATAATAATTGGGGGAGTGCAAGGGATTTAATGACACAAATTTTACCTATCAAAGAAAGGTTTCTCATTTGCCAACAATTTATGGTCTGGGCCAATCTTTTTAATTTTTCCTTATAATTCAAATCAAATAACAGCCCAAGGTTGAGGGAAAAATTTATACCTAAAGCTTTGAAATTAGAAGTCTGCCACTTGATTCCAAGGTTATTAATAGGAAATTCTTGACATCCTTTGCTGGAACCAATCCAAATTGCTTCTGTTTTAGTTAAATTGATTTTACACCCAGAAAATTTGCCAAATTGGCCTAATATGTCAAACAGCTGATTAAAAGATTCATTCGATCCATCAATAAAACAAACTGAGTCATCAGCAAATAAAGACATTTTAACCTGTTGGTTTTCAACTAATATCCCTTTAACCTTTTCATTCTGTCGTATTAAAAGGGCCATAATCTCAATTACAAATAAAAATAAATATGGGGAAATGGGGCACCCCTGAAAAATACCTCGTTGCACGCAAATACGGTTCGTTAAAGTGCCATTATTCATAACATAGGTTTGTCGAGAAGCATACAAGGTCTTTATCCAATTGATAAATTTATCACCAAAATTGAATTGCTTTAAAGTCTGAAACAAGAATGTATGACTAACACTATCAAAGGCCTTTTGAATGTCAAGTAAAACAATAGCACCAGGAATTTCATTGGTTTGTGTATACTCAATAATATCAAAAATTAAGCGTACATTATTACCAATATTTCTACCTTTCAAAAAACCAGATTGATCCGAATGGATAAGACCTTGTATGAAACGTTTTACACGATTAGCCAAGCATTTAGCCAAAATCTTATAGTCTACAGTCAATAATGTAATCGGACGATAATTCTGAATTTTCAAAGGGTCCTTATCCTTCTTAGGGAGAAGAGTAATAACTCCGTTTCTTTGCGATAGAGACATTGCGCCCTTTTGCAAGGAAAAATTAAACGAGTTCAATAACATTTCACAAATATCAGGCCATAAAACTAAATAAAATTCAATTGGGAGCCCATCAAAACCAGGGGTTTTATTTATTTTCATTGATTTAATTACGTCAAATATTTCCTGCTTGGAAATAGGATTCTCTAAAATTTGCTTTTCATCTTCTGTTAATTTAGGAATGTCTATTTTATCAAATAAAGTTTCATTAACGTCATTCTCATTTGCTATACCATGTTCTTCGTCCATATTAGAATATAATTTGGTATAAAATTGTTCAATTTCTTTTAGGATTTTATTAGGATCCGAAATTAAATTTCCATGAGTATCGTGGACTCTATTAATATTTTTCTTCTGCTGTCTGATAAATTTATATCAACTTCATGTCTGTGTTTTATTTTAAACTTTCAGCTTGAGCAGATGGTGATGGAACTTAGCAGGCACGAAGCCAACATCATCGCAGAAAATGAGGGCCTTGTCAAGGTAACTAAAGATCCATATTCTTTTGCCTCCGCACCGAAGTGGCCGAAGACATCATGTTTTCGGGCTGTCCTTCTGTCCGTCCATGCGTCTGTACGTCTGTCCATCCGTCCGTCCGTCCGTCCGTTCGTCCGTCCGTATTCGATTCTCGTTGCTGCGATAACTTAAGAACAGTTGATCGTAATGTAATGTAACTAGGACCAGATATGTACTATGACGCAAAAATTGAACTGTTTAGACTTTGGAGTTCAAAGATCAAAGGTCACAGGGCGTAAAACATGTCTGATTTGGGCTCGACACCACATTAACTCAAGAACGGCTGGTCGGATTTTGATGTAACTTCGGCGAACTACGTATTAATCCTATAGGCACCAGTGATGTGATTAGAGTTCGGTGTACAAGGTCAAAGGTGAAAGGTCAAGAGGCCCCATACTTGGTCTCTTTACCGTGACAACTTGAGAACGGCTTATCGCACTTTGATGGAATTTGAGTGACGTATATGTTATAAGGCCCCGATAAACTGAACAGAATTTGGAGTTCAAAGGTCACGAGGCCCTGTACATGTCTGATTTGGGCTCGTTACTGCTATAGCTTATACGATCGGCTGATCAGATGTTGATGTAACATGAGTTTCCAAAATACTACACAAAGACAGCAATACACTTTTCCGGCGGGAATCTTACAGCCATATGATATGCCATGGTGCCTTATTGATTATACCATTTTCCCGTAAAAACAGGAAAACTCTCAGCTACGCCTTCGCCTCGACCAATCACTCGCGGGACTGAACGAAACCCAGCAACTGTGCCTACAACTCCAGGAAGAGACCGAGCGGGAACGGGAATTCATCGAAAGGTATGTTGCAAGGTAATTACATGTGGCTTTCACTCATTCTTTCCTATCCACCAGTACACCGTAGAGGGCGACACGCGGGAATGGGATGTACGAGGCGGGAATCCCGATTATACGATTCCGAGATTTTTAGTAGTGATCCGACAGTTGCTTCGGTGACAATATCTCGGAAGACAAAAAGTTAGGGTGAGGGTTGCCATTGGCTTTCCACTTGAGAATGAGGCTAGTGTTAGTGTTAGGGTTAGGGTTGACTTCAGGCTTAATGCATGAAATAATAATTGTCGGAGCAATTGTCGCCGGAGCAACTGTCGGTCATTCTTTTTAGTTGTTCCCGCGCCACTTTTTATATCTATTTAGTTGTTTATTTTTTTAGATGAAGTGAATTTAGGTTGGGCTGGTCACATTACATAGCAATGTTAGTCTACGTAAATATCTTTAACAAAACGGGAAATAGAAAAGTTAACTAAGAAATGAATGAATCAATAGATTAATTAAGCAATCAATCATACATTTAAAAGAAAATTTTAACTTGGAAATTTGGATGACTGTAAAACGGTTCATGAAATTGCCAAAAAATGAAGTGCATTTGTATTTGCAAGTAACAAACAAAAAAACCCTAACAAAGCAAAAATACAATATTACACTGCAGAGTTCTTTTATTTCTTAATTAACAGAGAGACATGAGAATTCATGGAATATTCCGACTGCCATAACCTTAATTGATGTATTATATTCTGCGAAATCAAGAAAGAACCGTATAGGAATACAGGTTAAGAGTAAACCGTAAAATTTAAGCAAATCTTATTTGAGATGTATCGCATAAGGAATCATCAAAACAATTCCATCTTCCTTCCAATATTGCAAAGAAGGTCAACGTTTTCATTTCCCCTCTGTTTGACACTTCAGATAATAAATGATTAATGGACAGAAATTATAATTGAGTCAAGCGTGATAGTCTGCTTCTTCGCAAAAGCGACAAATTCACGCGCGCTCTTGGGGTGCAGTAGGGAAAACCCGTCACGCCTGTCGCTCTCTCTTCCTTCTTGCATGTGTATAATTCATAATCACTTGTGACTTAATAGTTAATGTGTACATGTAGATGAAATGTATTGTTGTATAGTATTGAATGTACGTAGGACTGGTAGATAAATCTTGTGCCCTGCAGATGGGCCTTAGCGTATGCTCCCGGCAGAAGGGCCTTAACAGTGAATTGTCTCTAATTTGAGAAATATTGCCTTATTTTGATATTTGCACTTAACAAACTGACAGAAGGATGCACGATTATCACACTACTTTTATTTCATGTTAAAAAAGCCAATGATTTTGAAGTTAGAGGCAATTTAAGATTAATGCCCTTCTGCCGGAAACATTTGCTAGGGCCCTTCTGCCGGACAATCGACGAATAGTACTGTTGAATGTACGTATAGGTAGATAAATCTTGTGCCCTGCAGAAGGGCTTAGCATTATCTTCCCGGCAGAAAGGCCTTTAGAAATATTGTCCCGTTTGGATATTTGCACTCAACACGTTGGAGACGCTTTGATTTCGTTATAACACACCTTTCCATAGACACCAGCACGACATATCACGTACTTAGTCTCCAAGGGGTTAACAGAATGACAGAGGGATCTAAAATATCACATTCTTTTGATTTTATGTGTAAGAAAAACAATGATTTTCAAATAAGTGCCTAGGATATATGCTAGGGCCCTTCTACGGCCATAAATCTCAACGGGGTCATAGAAGCAAGGTAATACGGCAACATTTACAAATAAACATCGGGTCGTAACATGTAACCGATTCCTGTGGGAAATAAATAATATGGAAAGTGAATTTTCAGATTCTGACGAGGGACTAAAGCTAAATGGATCGTATGATCAATCAAGTGAGGTAAACATACTCATCAACATGTAAATTTCATTTGACAAGAACGAATTACGGAATTTAACAGATAACTGTAGGCCTAACTGTCTGAAATTAGGTTAAACTAAATTACAGTCTTTAGTCGGGAGCCTCGTTATGAAACGAACAAACACACTCACACATATGGACAAACATACATACAGACATACATACACGCCACAAGCTGAATCTTACTTCAACTACAATATGGCAATATCAAGCAAGAAATGAGCGTGGATTTACACTGAACACATCGATAAATCGCAAAATGGGTACAAACGAAATGTGGGGAAACGTACGTCTGTAGAATTAGTAGAAATTAACGTTAGCTCTGTATAATATACAGTTCGTTTGTGTAAGTGTAGGCCTAAGTGTGTTTGTGTGTGTGAATGTATGTCTGAGCTTCTTATACTATTGAACAGCAATTACAACTTCTACTGCTACTACTACTGTTGTTGCTACTACTGCTACTAACTGCTACTAACTGCTACTATGTACTACTACTACTACTACTACTACTACTACTACTACTACTACTACTACTACTACTACTGCAACTACTACTACTACTACTACTACTTCTACTACTACAACTAATACTACTACTTCTACTACTACTACTACTACTACTACTACTACTACTACTACTGCAACTACTACTACTACTACTACTACTACTACTTCTACTACTACAACTACTAATACTACTACTTCTACTACTACTACTACTACTACTACTACTACTACTACTACTACAACTACTTCTTCTACTACTACTACTACCACTACTACTACTACTACTACTACTTACTACTACTACTACTACCACTACTACTACTACTACTACTACTACTACTACTACTGCAACTACTACTACTACTACTACTTCTACTACTACAACTAATACTACTACTTCTACTACTACTACTACTACTACTACTACTACTACTACTACTACTACTACTACTACTGACTAACTACTACTACTACTACTACTACTTCTACTACTACAACTACTAATACTACTACTACTACTACTTCTACATAAAAACAATAAGTGCATCAACTACTATTTAACTGCTCCTAAGACTACATACTGGTACAAGTTCTATACAGCCACTACAATCAATTCTATCACCATGCCTAGTACAAGTTATCATTATAGTTGCATGTGAAGACGAGTGTCATGGATGTACACTTTGAATGTGAAATATTGCTACGTGCACATAGCAAGTCTGTCTTTCCTATTACAGGTAATGTAAGGTAGAACACTATCATGAACTCACAGTAACCTGTCTCTTCGGTTTATTATCCTGTCATGTTAGTTATGTGTTCACGTGAATTCGTTGTCATGGTTACCATTATTAACAAATTGGAGTTTGTATCATGTGTTGGTCGTCTGTCGCGGGGAATAATCATTCCGATTGTATGCCATGTGTTGCAAGGCATGTCACCGGATGAGCACCCGACGTGTGATTATTAATATTAGTGTAGTTCCAAATTAGTAGAGATCGGCTGCAACATACTAGTATTTTAAAGGCAGGGGATCTCTTTTGCATGCCTAAAAACTAACATTGTGTAAATACAATGGCATTTCGAAGAAAATGCCATTTGGGAACCTTAAGCAAAATAAAGCAGCTGGAAACTCACTTATAATGGAATTATAGTGACCGTTAGACTCTGATTTGAATTTATTTCTTGCGAAAAAAAATTTCTACCATAGAACGTAAACTAAACGGCTATTATTTTTCTTTCGCATTTTTCAAATTCTACGCAATTACTCTCCCCCAGATTTCACAGATATGCCCTTCATGAATAGCCTAAGGGCATGGGTTATCTTTTCCTGGTCTGCTGGGATGTTTGCAAATGAGATCCACTGCCTTTAATATTAGTGTAGTTCCAAAATAGTAAAGATTGGCTGTAACATACTTACTAGTCTAGTATTTTGAAACCGCATACCTACAATGCATCGGTACCACTTGTATATAAAAATCTTTAAAATCTTATTTTATCTTTGAAACCCACGGGCAGCACCAGGGTGAGAGGTGGGGGGGGGGGTTGGAATGTACAAATATACTAAATTTCATGATTTACTCGGTGAACCCATCCCCTCTCTGTGGCGCCGCATCTGTTTTAAAACAGTCCTGGGCAAAAGTTTGGAATATGCTTATTTCTTTGCATAGCCCTGTTTTAAAGTGCAGGTGTCTTACAACTGATGATAAATTACCTATGCAGAACATGTTAATACTAAGTTCATATGAGCTTCACTCAGGGGCGGCGCCAGGGTAAAATTTTAGAAGGGGCGAAATCCGTCGGGGGAAATTTTGACAGCCGAACACATTCTTTTACTAGCCAAAATGCAAGCACAACAGTGTCCGACAAGCGGGGACAGGGGCCTGACGACGACAAAAAACATGTTTTGCCCGCCAATTTTTTTTACTAGCAAAATCAACAAGAATAGGAGGGGGCAATATTTTCGAAAGACAGGAAAATTCCCGTCATTTTAATAATACAATGGGGATGGCCGCCCACCCCTGACCCCCCTGTTGCGCCGCCCTGTCTCTACTTCAGGACAAGAAACCTTTTCCTGATATGACTGAAAACTGCATATGGTAGAAAAATATATTCCAAACTTTAGTCCATGACTGTATGATATTGCTAAAAAGTTTCAGTAAATGTTGCATGTTTTCATTAACCTGTTGGAGACTAAGTACGAGTTAACTCGTGGTAGAGTCTATGGAAAACGTGTGTTATAGCAAAATCAAATCGTCTCCAACGGGTTAACATCGCAATGCTCAGAAATCTGTTTATGAAAATTATAATTTAAGCCCAGAACTAAATCAGGACTAGATTGTAATAGCAAAAATTGTGATAGCAAACAATTTGGTACTTAAGACATTTTTGCAAAAGAAAGAAGATGCTAATTTGATTGACAGTAACCTGGTAACGATATTAATTATAAAATAATGCACTGAGAAAACTCCATTATAATGGTCGTATTTTTCCGAGTAAAATGTTATCAATTTACCAGAAACCTAGGGTAAAATTAACCCAAACTGCTCGGCCACCATGGTCAGCGAGTGTATAATACGGATTCGTTAACAATGTTACCCCATTTCCTGGTTATTTTTACAAGAATTCTGTGCCAAAAAACGAGCGGTATGCAATAATTTGATACAGTTTTCTACGAAAAATAAATGACCACTGGAGGTTTTCTCGGTGTTAGGTGTCATATATGTACTTTAAGTAATCTATAAATCTCGGAGAAATATTATTCGAGAATCCGAATGTTCGGGAAGCTGGGTGTAAGACGTGAGGTAAAGGATACTATAGAATATTTTTCATTACAATTAAGGATAAGTTATGGTACCCTCACTTTCTCAATCAGGGAGTATGCCGAAGCAGTCAAAGAACAAGAGAGGAAATCCCGTGACAGACAGAGTTTGGAGTTACAGCTGGAGAAATTAAGGTGAGAATTTTTGTCACGACATCAACAGTGCATTGATTTAAAAATGTAGATTGAAAGAGGTACTATTTGAAAGCTGTGAGTTTGTATAGTTTTCGAGAAAGCCTTAATTGCATCAATTCCCTAAATTGCTTTGTGAGCAGTCATCTATGCATACATACCCATACATCTGGTTATCGTCGTTTAAGAATGAGAGGGGAATGAACCCTAAACCCTTGAGAGGGAAAAGGGCGCTTATGCCATAGAGTTTGTACACGATTAACGTCCTTCTTCTTCATTAGTAGATCTGAACACATCCAATTGTCGGTTCAGAATGAGAAAGACGTTAATATAAAGCCGTGAGAAAACAGGCAGTGATGCCATAGAGTTCGTACACTGTTAACGACTTTCTGCACCATCATGGGTAGATGTGAACCCACCTTATCTGTGATGGACAATGAGAAAGACGTTAACTCTAAACCCTTGAGATGGAAAAGGGCGTTAATACCATAGAGTTTGTGCAGTGTTAACGACCTTCTCCACCATTATTGTTAGACGTGAACACACCATATCCTCGACTGAGAAGGAGAAAGACGTTAACGCTAAAACAAAATGTTGTTCATTTTCACGGGTTGTCGTAACTCTTTTTTAAAGGAACTATTTCTAAGTAGAGTCTCTATATGTAGAGAGTTGCGACAACTCGCGATTTGAACGTCAGTTTGTTTCCTATACAAAACAACATTACGTAACATTTCTAGTCAATTGCGATGAGCACATGGTGCTGTAAATAGAAAGAACATGTCCGACATCTTGTTTGCATAAAAATAGGACGTTCTATGTCGCTACACTCTTTATTAAGGGACTCTATTTCTAAGGAGGGTAGAGCGCCCCCTATCCAAATTATCATTTAAGATTTCAATACGATTATAATTCTGCATTTAGGGAGAAATATGAACAACTCGTGGAGGACAACTATAGCGTCAAGGAGCCCAAGAGGGTGGGAGTTATGCAAATGAGTCGAGTCAGTTCGTATAGCGATTGCGAGTGTGATCAACAAATGCAGGTAAGCTTGCAGGTAAGACCGCCCTCTATCGGTAAATCTCTTCTACATCTACTCATCTTATGTCTGCTGTACCTATTTTGCATGCTCTTTGTCGGTGGTAGTGCTGTGTACATGGTAGCAAATCACCATACTATTAATGTCCGTGCATAGTTTTGATAAATGATGAAAAAATTGCATTTTCTGCCATTGTAATTCTAGATGCACTTTAAGTTAATCATCGGAAATCACACTCTCTGAAACGCTTCTTCTTCTTCTTCTTTTCTTCTTCTTCTTTTTCTTCTTCCTCTTCTTCTTCTTCTTCTTCTTCTTCTGCTTCTTCTACTTATCATTATCATAATAATTTTTTTAAGGAATTGATGAAAAAAAATCGGGTGGCCCACGACATTTACGCTACAAGAAATGTACATTAATAGTGAAGACCGCTAGCGCGTTTTAAAATTATCGAATATTCTCACTAATAAAACACTCTAACCGGGAGATTGATGGTTGATTTCTAATGTCCGTCATGTCTATCCCATACTTTGTGAAAGATTGATGGACACATTGTCTGATCAATTACGAAAACTATACTTGGGCTCTAAACTTATATGAAGGGCACTGTTTGACATATTTTCCAGTTGAAACAAATCTGATCTGCGCTGCATGACCCTACTTGCTGTCATTGTTTCTAGTGTGGTATAAGATAAAGCTCTGAAATAAATGATTTTCAAAACCAATTATTACGCATCTTAAAAATGAAAAATTTATTTGTGACATGTTTTAATTACCATACACATTTTCGTATACGGTAGTGTTTGGAATAAATCCACCCGGTTGAGTTTTATTATTTTAGAGTGACATGAATGTATATTTAGTCATAGCAGAATGTTCCAACTTTCTCTTATTCTTGGCTGCTTATTCATCCATTTGAATGTTAGTATACAGACCAGTCAGTTCCCCTTTCCGATCATGGCAAAACTACGTACTCTTTATTTTAAGAAACATGACATAAGAGAAGCATTCAAGAGGAGGATATGGTACTCTATTAACTATACCTTGAACTTCTCCGTAAATTGAGTGTCAATAAATTCCATTACATCATACGGAAATTCTGTATATTGGGCAACAGCTATACATAATGATTGATAATCGTGCTTTGTATGTGGCCAAGACGTGTGGCAGTGTTTGTGAACTTGTCTGTATTAGATGCTGTTCCCGCAGGGGTGGCGCCAGGGAAAAATCTTAGGAGAGGGTGAAAACTCGTGTGTCAAATCACTCGGCATCAGTGTTCATTCAGTTTCTAAATACAATCATTTTTTTAAACACACCTTTGCAATTACTTTCTTAAACTGTAATATTCAATTGCTAAACACGTTTTTACAATGTAGTCCTATATTAAAGCTCCAATACCTTTACGCGGCACTAGATTAGTTAAATTACCCCATGCCACCCAAATACGTAGTGCTTCAATCATATGGTCAAGTTTGCTGCAGCTGAAAATTACCGGGCAACTTTATACATTATCAGTGTTTCCCAAACGGCGCCGTGTGTTAAGTGGCCATATCTCACCACTGGCGGAGAGCAATAGACAACTAACTTACACAAACCTTTCGGCGATTATTTAGTAATACCATTAAATTGAGTGAGATCAAGTAATAAATGTATGCCGGATTTTGCAGGTTCATAATTATTCTAGCGAAAACGTGAACCTTTGAACTGTGTTTCTTGAACAACAACCTATGGCTAGCAGCAATTCAAATGTCAAGCATTAGTTAACATGATGTAGTTTCGTTGTGCTTAGATATACCTTGCATGTTTAGTATAACCATGTAGTGCCTTTAGCTATTTGTCTTATCTCTGTTTATGTGATAAATTGCCCTTTGGTAGCGTTGTACGATTATCGTTAAGTTGTTTATTTCATTTTTTATTCTTATTTATTTCCATTTCATTGCAACTCAAAGAGTTGGACTGAATTTCATAGAAAAGTGGTTGTCAAGCATGAAATATGATCATTGTTTTGTGAATATTTTCACCCAATCGTCGCCATTGCTTTGTATGTTTGTGTAGTATGTTCAGTGTTGTTGCTATGTAGTCATCATCACTGTAGAACGCGTCAAGTTCTATTCCCTACATCTCCGCGACCTTTAATGTAAAAATCAGGCTGCTTTGTAGTAGTATTCAATTTCTATAAACGACATTTAGACGAATAGAATCAGTCATTAGCTTGTAGTTCGCTAAATTGTGTTAATATGTCACAGTTTTCATAACAGTTACAACGCTTGTTTAGCTAATAGATAATTCTTCTATATTTCTATACCTCAATTCTTGCTTTCGCATATAGTCAGTATCATGCGATATTTGCTATCGATATCAACATCCGGGATATTTCTTCTGAAACGCTTACTTCCAGTGCACTTTAAAAACTGAAATGCTATCTCAACATTTAACAGGGCCGAGGAGTGATCACGCTTTCTCAATAATGTATTTAACCTTTAACCAGCTGGATCTGACACTATAAATGTTCAATCCAGCTAGAAGAAATGTTAGATATAAGATCTAGAAAGTGTTGCAAAGTGTGGTCACTCCTCGGCCCTTTCAAATATTGAAATTACATTTCCGTTTTCAGATGTGGTCCCCGATGTGGTCACTTACTTTAATTTCGAAAAACGCTGCAAATGAGAGCTACTCCAAAAAGAAGAACAAATTATCGAAAACGAAACAAAACCTGGAGAATCCCTTTGGGCATAAATCTACGATATTTTAAAGAACAGGATTGCATAAACACTACCAGTGATTACGAGGGTTGTGTAAATCCCAAACCAATCCACCGGAAGTTATTTTGCAGCGCTTCCGGTTGCTTCCAAGGTAAATATCGATATCGATAGATTGTATCGCTTGATATAGCCTGAATGTGATAGCGAGAATTGCCTTCTAAAATTACAAGAAATTTCGCTTCTGTCTTGTATTCCTTCAACTCTTATAAAACCGATAGAGTACGTCTCACCAATGATAATAAAAAAATATGAATACCGTCATAAACTGTGTTTAGCGGGTAAACACGTTTCTAAACAGTTTCGATCAGTGGTTTGTGCTTATATTTATGTACGAACAACGCCCTCTACGTTTCAAAGCTTGATCCTTTCAATTCCACTGTGAGAAACTAACGTGCAAATTCTATGTTGAGTTATGTTGCAATAGACCTAAATGGAACTGACAAATCGTTAACTGACAAACGTTATTGTGCTAATTAATAATTGCCTACAATGGCCAAACTATTGAATTAAATGCTCATGTCAGTAATCACGTAGGTGCCAAGTAGGCCTATTTCTAATATTGAGTAATAATTACTAATTTCAGTCTCTTTTTATTTAGTTTTGGCTCGCTTTGAACTGAAGAGTATTAATTCTGTTACAAAACACGATGTAGTCCTAAAAAAAAAGGTATAAGTATTACTAATTTTCACTGAGACATGTTGGTAGATATGTAATCATGGATAATGGAGAAAAATAAGTCTCTTTGTATGATACTGAAATTACAATGAACAAGGTGATTGATTACAAAAACATATTTTTTATTATTTTAAATCAACCATATAGGGTAATAGCAAACATGGACTTTAAGCAAACGTCTGTATACCTTCATTCCAATTATCTTAGCTGTGGTTTACTTTATTTTCAGTATGGTCATTATGTTTTTCATCTTTATCCGAATATTCTGACGCTTGTACGGTTTTGACAATGTACGTGGAATTTAGTATCAGTCCTTTATTTTCTCTCGTCTGTATGTATCCTCTATGTTTGTATTTACTTTTGTATGTAGGTATAAGTATATTGCATTTATTCATGTTTTTATGTTCGATTACTTCTTTCTTTTAAAGTTCTTACAGTTGAGAACGCCGGATCGATGTTTCAAGGTGGTCATGTGCGGAGATTCTGGGGTCGGAAAGTCGAGTTTTGTCCAGAGGTTCTGTCATAATACGTTTACCATCAACACACAAGTTACAATAGGTAAAAACGCCATGCCGAACATCCTGTGAACACATTGTGAACACACGGTAAACACACTGAACGCACAGTGAACTCAATGTGAATACACCGGGAACACACTGTGAACTCATTGTTAACGTACTGCAAACACATCGCGACACCACATGAATTTCAGCAATTTTACCACAGTAATATTGTTATTATGTTGTGGTCATAGAGTTCACTCTGTTTTTCTTGCGAGAATATTTTTGTAATATCCCTTTGTTCCTTCCAGTAGGACGGGCCGTAACGACTGTGTATATTTGGCCCATATTCAAAGTTCTATGGTGATCAAACTGAGGTCATAGAATCCATGTTGCGTTCATTGTATAAACACATTGTGACGATATTGTGTTTCATGGCTCAGCAAAATTACCGTGATACAATTTATGCATGTAAAAAAGGTACAAACATCATAATGAAACAACTGTAATTGCTGATTGACTTGACACTCTTTTTTGCACCCTGAACCGTCCCAGTTTAGCCAATAAAAATATTACCTCTTGTCATAATACCGGCGCAATGGCACAGTTCAAGCAACTCTAAAAGATAATTACATCAATTGATTTCACGGCAAATGCGATGAATGTCACAATTTTCTTATTAAAATTTTCAAAACACCTATTGAAATGATACCTCAATAATAATGATTTAACTAATAATTGTAAAAAAAAAAGAATCAATATCCTATGTTGCAAGGAATTACAATTAATTTTAAACTTGTTCAGTACACTGTGAACACATTATGAATACATTGTGAACACACCGTGATCACATTATGAATACATTGTGAGCACACTGTGAACACATTATGAATATAATGTGAAAACCCTGTGAACACACTGTGAACACACTGTGAATACACATTGAATACAGTTTTAACATTTTTTTTTTCATTTAGTGTGTAGTTATTCACATGATCCATACTTTAAATTGTACACCCATGGATTCACATCTCTTTCAACTCTATTTTCTGTGGCAGAGATTGGTTTCCATATGAAATCCCTGGTGCTGGATAACAATGTAGTCTCACTTCAAATATGGGACACAGCAGGACAAGAAAGGTAAGAATTGTAACTTAGCTTTTAAACCGATGATTCTGAATTAACACTGACCCAGGACATTATCACATTTACACGTTAAAATACTTAGGTGTTAAATTTAACACCCATGATATTTGCCAATATACCTGAAAATGATATGTAAAATATAATACTTCGGATGTTGTTTAAACGCCCAAAGAGTTGCTTCAAATACATATGATAACTAAAACCAATGGTTTTGAGAATTCACATCATTCTGGTAGTTTTATTGGGCAACGTCCATTAATGATACAGATGTAACACGCCAGTTTTTGCATTGGATATAATAATGAAATAGAATGAAAGGGTGATTGAAATTATGGGTTTAACTAGTCTCAGTTCCATACCCTGCAACTTTTTCTCCCTCCGAGTAGCAGTGCGGGTGCGAAGCACCCGCACCATGCGACGGTTTCTTTTTAGAGACTAGTCTCAGTCCAATCAGTTGGCTGAGGATAATAGCGTTCTTATAGGATGGATTAATCTAAACGTCTGGAAGCCAGACTAGGGTTTAACTTGTTTGAGAATAAAACAGCCCTGTCATTATGAGCATGCAGAGCCAACGTGTGCCAACAATGGAAATGTTTAAGAGCGAGCAATTTTCAGGGCAATAATATATCGTATAAGTCTTTCTGAAACCATGATTGTACAGAATTCCGTTTATTTTACCATTTACAACATTTGGGCTTTAATAAGAAATGCATTTACTATTTTCCCCCAAATATAATACTGCTCTAGTAGGAGCGATAATTCACACAAGTTCAGATCGGGGCAGACTTGAACATAAATTATCGATTTACGTAAATTTGTATCATACCAAGAATTGTATTAGTCACCAATTAAAAGTTAATGCATCCTTTTTAATTTCAATCATCGCTTTTTTCCTCAAAATACTTCACAGGTTCCGAAGCATCCCACATGCTTACTTCCGAAAAGCTGACGGAGTACTTCTTTTGTATGATCTTTCGTGCGAAAAATCC
>JZLH01S0605713.1:79633-94004 GCA_001188425.1 Eucidaris tribuloides | reverse complement strand
GTTCAAGTGTTGTTTTTTTCCATAGACGCGTGTACAAAGTCAGACAAAGAAATGTTCTCCAACGTTACTAAAATGGATTATCACTTTTTGGAAATAAGCTCTTCATACTATACTGTATGAAAATACGTCAGGGTATGTAACATGGCGTAGGATAAAAGTTAAATCGATTGAACACCCCATTTTTGTAGGATGAAGACAGATGAATGTTCCATTACTTTGTTTTTGTGCTATTTCGCTGCGCAGGTCGTGGATGCTTTAGAGAGTGTGTTATAGAATACTATCGACTTTTTTAAGAATAGGTTTCTGCGTGATTGAGATAGCATACAGCAAAAATGTCGGTGTTAAACATAAAAGGAGAAGGCGCCAGCAACTAACAGGCATAAGTTAAGAATAAAAATGACATTGTGAGTATTGTGAGAATTATGGCACATGGTGACAAAAAACAGCCTAAATAAGGGGTACTGTGTGATACTCACCCTCATCAAGGCCCTATAAATTAGTTAATTTGTGTTTATTTTACGTTTTTGAAGTTTTACCCTAAGACAAAATTTGCAGAAACAGCTATAGGGGGAGGAGCTTATCCATTCAAACAGTGCATACATTACCACGGTGCGGCTAACACACGTCGCGTGGCATGCATCGGTCACGCATGGTCGGCTCCCTGCAGTGCACGTGCAATCTGATTGGTTGGCAAGAACTCAAATATTTTCTTAACTTATGCCTGTTAGTTGCCGGCGCCTTCTCCCTTTAACATTCCCGGTAGTTAATGAATGTCGGACGACACAGTGAATTCTACCCTGGTGTTGAACTTCCGGTGTTATCTTAACACGTTAAGTTGTTATTATACCACTTTAGGACTTCTTATTGCACTCGATCATAATTAGTGTTAGGGTGAACTCCCAGGCGTAATTCTGACACCGGTGGGTGTGGCTGCATTAACACCAGTCGTGTTAACAATTTTAACACCATCGTTCTTGTTGTGCAAAGTTTATTTTCAAGTGATATGTCAGTCGTGTATAGCCTACAGGTACTTGGCAAAATATGCCTGCATTTTGTAGTCAAAGGTACTATCTTCAGAATATTGTTTAACGTATATAGACTTAATACCGAATGTATATATAAAATTATAAATAAAACAAATAATATCAAGCTAAATTAACTTATGCAGAATATTACAAAATAGTTTATATCTGAAAACATTTCATTATATAAATTGCATATATTTTTCAGATAGGCATGATTGTTGAAACTCACGCAAATGGAATTATCATGTTCTGTTTTTATTCACATATCCATTATTTTATTCGGAATATTATAAAGACCAAAGTTTCAACCAGGTGCTTTGGAAAAGGTGGATGTCAAGTTAAGCACATATTGTGTTAAAAAAAAGTGTTAAAAAAAGTGTGTTAAAATAAAAAGTAAACAGTGTAACTAATCTGCTATACTTTTGTTCTTAAGTTGAAATAAAACACTGATATTTCACTGGGCAAAATCTTGTATCTTGAATTGCACACACTTTTTATTTGGCGAAGCAAGATTACATTTTGAAAAAGAAATGCATGAAATACTGTGTATAAAATAATGTGCATCGGCAAATTCCTTTATGGTGAGTAATCACTGACCAAATCGGAGTATACTAATTTTGATCAGTTTGTATTCAGTTTTCCAGAGACACGAATCGCGTCTGGTAGTCAGACTAACGCTCATCCGGGGGAGGGGGGGGGTAGGGGTGCTAGTTGTTGAAAGGTGGGCACCATGCTCGTGGACAAAACGTCGGTATAGAGCCAGAAGGGCGTTGATGCACAACCTGTTGAGAACTAGAAAGGCGCTATTACTGTACAAAGTCAATTGCATTAACGCCCTTCTGGTTGACAATGTATTTTGCGTTAACGCCCTTCTGGTTCTATACCGACGAAAAACAAGGCTTGTTTTTCACGGGCGAGTGATGTACGCACGTACAGTGAAAAGGGTATCAAAATCGGAAAAAAGCGTAAAATTCAAATTCAGTGAGCGACGAGTCACGACGTTATACGTGATGAACTTTGTTTAGAATTTTAACAGCGTTTATTTTACAAAATCTGGCCTTTTACCCCAAGGGTTTTGTGGGATGTGATGATATATATAAATCGTCACATCACGCATGATTTTAGCTTATTTAGTTCATTTCGAGGTGTACAAATCATACAGAATCTGTAAGCCAGTTCAGGGTTGCCAGATTTTTCCGATTCTCAAAACGCCAAATTCGGTGAAAAAACCCGCCAAATTTGCATTTCAAGAATTTTATGGGTAGTATAATGTATACCCTAGATATGGTTACAAATAACGTAATCGATTTTGTAATACCTTTGAAAGTTCTGTTCCAGCCGAGAATTTGGGTACCGCCCCCAAATTTTGCACATGAATTATTTGCGCGCCGCTACCATGGCTACTTTTGGTTTGAATTACTGAAAATCGGGTTTCATAATAATTTGTTAGGTATGCCATTTGCAAAATACCCCAAAACACTAACAAGCCGTTTGGCCTGCACTTTGAATTCTTGAACGTCAAACGAATTTAAAAAAAAACGCCAAATTTGGTGATTTCGGCGTTAAAAACGCCAAATTTGGTGATTGTGGCGTTAAAAACGCCACATTTGGTGATTTTGGCGTTAAAAACGCCAAATTTGGTGATTTTGGCATTAAAAACGCCACATTTGGTGATTTTGGCGTTAAAAACGCCAAACTGGCAAGCCTGAGCCAGTTACTTACGTTAAACGTAATTCGATCGATAATGTCGATTTTCGTTTACGCTTCTGATATTCATCGTACTTTACTGTAATTAGTCAGTTGAAACCCGAGACAAAACATAGCTCGAAACTGTTTTCAAAATGTTCTCATATTCTTTATAGGTACGTGAAAATACATGAAATTTTTGAAATCTCGTAAGAACTCTTGCTGATACGCATGCGCACAATGTTATGTGCCTTCATGAATATTCATAATGACTGAGATAATACAGAGATATTCCTCGTGCTTATAAATCAAACCACGCAATTGTAAATAATTTTACAAATATGACCAATCGATCAGTTCTACACATTTAGCAGCTAGCTCTGTGTTTATAGATGCATGCTGCTTTATAGCCTACCACCACAGGTTATGAAACGATTAATTTCAGAAATACAACTTCATCTTATATTCACCAAATTCCCACATAAATTCTAAACTACCTCGATACATAAATCCTTCTAAAAAATAATCCTGCGTTCAGTTTACCTATCCAGAAAATTACGTTTCATTATATTTACCTCTTACAAGTCTGGAGATTCAAATGTGCTCAAGGTCAATGTCCGTGAAATACTTAAATATTATTAAGAATTTAAGACAATGAAAATAGTATTGTTTGTTACTTAGATCGTATATGAATATCCTTTGTTTCAATTTGACCTGAATTACGTGGTGTATAAGGATTCGAGTGTATATGATGACATGTTATATCCACGCCCGCTGGTCAAATAAAATTGGCAATCACATTAAAAATGCATTACTACTAGTATTTGGTGACTATGAATTGTACAAAAGAGATCACAGTATACGTGCTAATTACAAATTAAACGTCCGAATGAAATATTTGAAACCTACTGCAGTGTGATGTATTCTTATTTATTTTGCCGCATCTACTGGCGCGTGTCTGATTCAATTCAAATAATGTTGTGTGTGTTTGCGTGTGTTATGCATATGCGTGTGTGTGTATGGATGTTAGTGTGCATACGCGTGTACGTGTGTGTGCGCATATGTGTGTGTGTGTGTGTGTGTGGTGTGTGTGTGTGTGTGTGTGTGTGTGTGTGTGTGTGTGTGTGTGTGTGTGTGTGTGAGTGTGGGTAAGATTGAGTATACATGTTTGTGTTTGTGTGTTGTAATGGGAGGTAATATGTAATCTGTATAATAATTTAGACACTGCCTAAAGGACACAACACACACACACACACACACACACACACACACACACACACACACACACACACACACACACACACACACACACACACACACACATCCGGTTGGCAAAATGGGCTTTATGTTTCGACGTGACAGCCGAATATTGCAATAGTACAGTTAGTGGGAATACACAAGACACATTTCCTTACAAATATTTATTTAGGCGAAGATTCAAGGTATAAAACTGCACTTACGTACAACATAGGAATGAAAGACATATTTTACTTTCTAATTTATTTCCCAGAATTGTTTCAATCAAAACTTTACACTAATTCATAATGAAGATTGACCTCAAATACTAGATTTTGAACGTTTGATATAGAAATGAACAACTTAATCAGTTCTATGGCGTTATAGCTGGTAAAAGACTTAATTGACTTGATTCGGAGAAATTGGACATACCACTTATGGCCTTGGGCAGCGGCCTGTTATAGGAAACACAGCAATGTTATAATTCATTTAACGGAAAATGAGGATTTAATTTCTCTAACCGTACAAGGATGGACTTCATGTTTACTGGCATGGGAAGTACAGTGATATATTTGTGAAGGATGACATTCGATGAGATATATAAATATTAAATTCTGCTCGTCGTATCCATGCAACTCTTGTTATAACACGAATTTGAGACCGCGTTGATCCTATAATAGTCTATGTCATAGACCCTCTTTATGAATGAATGAATGTATTTCCACTTTAATCAAAAAAAAAACTAATGAATAACATTACATAATATACATATCACATATGAACACTTACATCAATATTATATATAAAAATATATGCAGAAAGGCGAAGTGAACGGCCCTATCCTCAACGGAAATTCTGTTCGCACTGCCTTGCAATGGGGCAAGCCGATGGTTTTGAACGTAAATGGATTACAAGCGGCGCATGCTTTTAAATCACGGGGAAGCGAACTATGCGAGCGTAGACTACATAGTCTACATTTTCAGACTCACCCCTAGTCTAACATCCTAATGTGTGTTTGTTTAGGGTAAAACGAACATCTTTAAGGCCCGGTATAGTTTTGGTCAAATTATTCTACTGCCATCTTAAACATCAGAAACCAACATAAAACCTACCGAATTGTATTGAAAAATGATATGTTGTATTTTTTTAATGATTTCAGAGCATGTGATTGCATATCTTTGTACATGTCCTATGGGAAAATGATCGGGGCACCCGACTTTTTAAATCTTTCAGCAATTGAAGAGTGTAGAATTAGAAGTACGTAAGTCACATTTTGACGTTGTTTTAAAGTCGTTATAATATTTATGCCGGGAAATGTTTTGACAAAATTTTGGTCAATTTCACTCTTCCATAGTGGGGGTCAGGGGAGGGGTAACCGGGTTCCAATTTTTAACTTGATCTACTTTCTTCAAAATGTATCTCAAATCACTTGATTAGTTACAAGGATTAACACAATACATGTATATAATTTATCATGTATTTGTTGATGAGATTATGGGGTCACTTCCGGTCAAAGGTCAAATGACGTCAAATTTCAAACAACGTCCAAATTTGACAAATTGCATATCAAATTGTTTGTCTTACTGAGGACATTCCAAAAATATATACAATTAAGTGTTTTGAAATTCATTTATTAGAGACATGCTTTTGTTTTCCTCAGACCCTTGTTTGTAGAGGAAGAAGTACTCAAGTTCACAATATTGATTATCGATTATTGGAAATCGGCATGTGTGACAATGTTCGTGTTTGTCTTATATCAATTTTTAATCGTGTCGATTAACTTCACCAAGTTTGGATGTACAACTCAAGCAATCGTGATATGCAGAAAATTTGAAAACTTTGAGCCTTTGTTTTTCAAAGTAGTATTATGGGACTTCAGTACTGCTTATTCTACAGTCTACAATTTCTAAAGTAGAAGCGTTTAACTGTATGTTTTTTTTTTGAACTAATAGATGATTAGGTCTACCTTAAAACATGAGAAACAAAATCAAATTAAAAATAATTTTACCATTTACCCAAACTATAAATTCTCGGCTTCAAACTTAGACTACGCATATAAAAAAAAATGAACATTTGTTTTATAGTCATATTATGTTCCATTAGTCACACGCAAACCCAATACTGGAATTGTTCGGAATGGCAATGATGTTTTTAAAGTCATATGCTAACATTGACCACAGTTTAAAAAAATGTAAGCTACATAATCGTCTATGCTCTAAGTGTCTTTGATAAGGTCTAAAAATGAAGCCCTGAAAAAATTGTAGTTCAATATGATGATTTAGTGCATTAAAAAAGTGAAAATCTACAAGCACCCAATTTGACCGGATTCACCTGCCCATTTCTTCCCATACACTTACTGTGTGCAGATCTAGGCTATTTTATCCTCCACCCGAGTGCAAATTGTTTATTCGTGCATATCTTGCCAGTGGCAACATAACTTTTCAAACTTTTGTATTTTAGGGTGTTTATTTGTCCATCTGAAAACTACGTATCTCACGTATCACAGTTTGACATTTTGTTTTAAATTGAAGCTCCACAATGATAGCCAGTGGCTTTAAAGCTGTAAAGTTATGAATAATTAGCCTTACTTTTAGCCAATCACATGCGATTATAAAATGACGTAACCAAGTACCATGTGTAATGTCACTACATAGTGTGTACAAAAAAGGTAATCTATATTTAGAGAGATTACATTTCCAATGATTTTGATTACTGGGATTTGTAAGTATCCATAAAAAACATATTTGTTTTCTTTCCAATAATACCTGACTTCACATACCTTGGAAGCATCATCTCTAGTGATGCATACAACACCAGAGAAATTAAAAACTAGGATAGCGTCAGCCAAGAAGGCATTCTCAAAACATAGCAGGTTTTTGACAGCAATAAGGTTAAACCAAAATTTAAGGAAGACACTTGTTAAATGTCTGGTTTGGAGTGTAGCACTGCATGGATTTGAAACATGGACTATCAGGAAAGCAGAAGAGAGGATGCTTGAGAGCCTAGAAATGTGGTTTTGGAGGAGAATGGAAGGAATAAGATAGAGTAACAAACGAAGAAGTACTAATATAAGAAGAGTGAATGAAGAAAGGACCTAATTGCGGGAGACCATCAGAGGACGGAAGAAAAATTGGCTAGGACACAATTTCAGGGGCAGCGGCGTCGAAGGACATTAATGCCGGGCGGACGATGGACTCGAACCCAAGACCTCTAGATTATCAGGCATGCACCTTACCACATCTCGCACAGCATCTCTCATCTGACATCATACAGTTATTTTAAGTCGTGTAATATTTCGTAACACGGTGAATAATCCCAAATAAATGCATTTATTCAGTTTACTGCGAAATATGAAGACCAGTCTTAGCGGATTAAGTGAAGTAATTCCTACTAATTCCAAATTTTCCTCGAAAACGAATTGGGAGATCGTGTATTCCGATGATATGGATTAGGGTTGTAAGCGGGAAAAGCATTTCCACTACTTTATGAAATATTTAGAATTTTAACAAAGCTCCGTGGATTTCAAGCCCCTGGTAATATCGGCTGCTATGCTGGGTTCTGGAGCATCCCAACGTTTTGTTTTGCTTCTGGCTCAGGGCTGCCACTCAAAATTTTAATCTCCCACTACGGCGCATGCGTATTTTCCCCAACGGACACCGCTTTTCCCCTACTCCCTAATAATCCAATTTTTCCCTACGAACCTATGGTTTCCCCTACAAAAATCCACTTTTCCCCTACGAGGGTACGTTTTCCCCTACAAAATAACCCTAGTAAATGCATAAGATTGATTTCAATTTCTTCGTCCGAGATGGACAAAACGGCTGAATATATACAGAAATTCTGTGAAATCCTTCGGGGATTTAAGAATATTTCTGATAATTGTCGAAACCCCCTACATCTCATATTTTTATCTTTCTGATGAGGTAAAATTCAGATAACCTTAACACCTTATTAACCCTTTGGCTGTATAATGTGAAATATAGCCGAAAATCTCGTCCCCCAAGATTTTTCATTTATTAATAACAATAAAGAAAAACTAAAAACATTCAGAATCTGTTATGGGTGTGATATGACCTTTGGGCATAAACCTATCAAATAAAAGAAAAATCGCCAAAACTGAACTTGCGCTTTAAACTTGGACCCCATGAAAGAACAGAAATAAACACTGCACAAAAAAGTAAGTTCCCCCTTTTTCAAAATACCCTAACTTTTTAACGAAATAGTTTTGAGAAAAAATTATTTGGCAGGAGTATTTCTTTACTCATTGACAAACTTCTGTGTAAAAATGTGAGTGATCCGTCAAGTCATGCATAAGTAAGCACATATTAAACAAATGTATAAATGCCACTTTTTAAAATTCACAGGGGTCATTTTGGGGATTTTTTTATACAGGATTTTGACAAATTCCGTTTCTGATGAACGATTTAGCGCTATTTCTGTTAATCATCTATCGTTTTCCCCCTTATAGAATAACCTTTCCACGTACTTTCCACATATTTTCGGTTCAGTATGCTCAATTTAAAAATTTTCATCCTTCCTAAATTTTGAAATTGCATGATCCATTAAGTTTATTGAAAAAAAGAGTGAAATCGGATATTTTAATATTTTTCAGCAAAAAGAATCAGCACATGTTGTACAAACATAAGAGGTTGTAACCATAATGGTTGAGTGACCATACTTTTTTAATAAAGCAAAAATACCATTTTTTACTGTCATTTTGGCATCATAAATGACTCCTGTGACTTTTCAAAGGTGACAATTTTGCCTAACATTTACCACAGTTAAAAAAATCTGAGCCGCATGATTCCCCATGCTACCAGTGTCTTTGATGAGGTCTAAAAATGAAGCCCTGAAAAAATTGTATTTCAAAATGATTATTTAGTGCTTTAAAAAAGTGAAAATCGTAAGTTGACCAGATTCACTTGCCCATTTCCTCCCATAGTACTGTGTGTACACCTAGGTTAATAAAACTCGCCCCGAGTTTTATTGTTTATTCATGTATAACTTGCCATTGGCAGTGTAACTTTCCAAACTTTTGTATTCTAGGGTGTTTATTTGTCCATTTGAACACTACTATGTAGCTCAGATATCAAAGTTTGACAATTTTTTAAATTGAAGCTCCACAATGTTAGCCTATCACTTTAATACACGCTCACTCATGCATGACCCGAAGGATCAATCTCATTTTCACACAGAAGTTAGGCAATGAGTATTAAAACACCCCTGCATAATTTCTCTGCTAAAATTTGTTTGGTTAAAAAGTTACGGTATTTTGAAAAAGGGGGAACTTACTTTTTGTGTGTGTTTATTTGTTAATGAATCTGATATGGGTTTTCGACCCGTATCTATACATTATGCAATTATTCTTTTTGTCTCTGTCTGTATGTTATGTAAACGTATCAATTTCTATGGATACGGAAACTAACAAACAAACAAACATACACAATATCCTCCAGTGAGACAGCGCTGCCAGTGTGGTGGTTAACCCGCCAAAAACACCAAATTTGGCGGTTTTTCACTTCACTTGGCGGGCAGAAAAAAATTAAAGTGCCCGCAAGCGGTTTGTGGCGGTTTTTAGCATACCTGACAAAAAATTAAAATTGAAAAAAAAAATCAGTAAAGAAATAAGTCAATCTGCGGCAAAAACTCCTTCAAGACGGGGCAATAGGGCCAAAAGTAGCGTCGCGCATGTGCAAAATCTTGTGAGCGTAAACCGCGGCACCACCCTCCTTTTCTTGGCTGCACCGTGGCTCCGTTTCATAAAAGTTAACATCATATCAACTTCCCATTCTACTGGCAACTACCATGGCAACAGTGCTTCATATCCAATCAGAACCTTGGATTTTAACAAAAATGCAGTAGAATGGTAAGTTAATATGATGCCAACTTTTATGAAACATGGCCCAGGTGTTTCACATGTCATTTCTAACCATACCTCGGGTATGCTACTCATAAAATGCATCAAATGCGAATTTACCGTTTTTCACCGATTTTGGCGGGTAATTTGGCGGGTTGAGAATAAGAAAAACGGGCAAGCCTGCCGTGAGATCGAGGAACGTGCGAGCAAACGAACCGATTCCCTGGAAACATATTTCACCTTGAGCCTCTTGATATCCCTAAACCACAAAACTAAACACGGATGTTTAATATGGATAATCCTAGGGGATTTAAGATAATCTCCATGCGAATTATATCCAAACCTGATATGGCTATAAAAATGTTCGCATGTCGGGGGTAAATCTGTAGAAGTCACTGACATTGTAAGCATACTGTATTGCTCTAATATTGGTGCATTTTGGGTGCGAAGTTTTGTGAGTGTCACGATAACCTACCTGCGACAGATTCTCTCTACTTCCGCTAGAATAACGCCGAATTCACCTACTTTATTCGCAATATTCAACGCGTGAGGTAAGTACGCCCCATACTGCCGTTTACTCTCGTTTATTCATGTACGTATTTAGTCAATCATTTCTATTTTAATTACATAACTACATCTTAATAATCTATTTATGACCCGTCACCACGATACCCTGATAAATTCGCACAACACAAAGGTAACTAAAGTGCCAAACTTCCGATAAGTACACTTCTGCTCATAATTATGGAATATTTTGTTGATACTTAAGTTCTTTCTCCTATATCGTCCAAAATTTTCGAGACAAGTGTTTATTTCACAAAAACGCAGTGTGTGAAGCAATTTTTGGATTTCATGAGATGACTTAAGTAAAAACTAAGTAAGATATGAGCGCAGTAACAATATTATATTAATTTTTTCTTTAAATCCACCAAAAATCATGAAAAAGTATTAATATTAAAGTAATTAACAAAAAACACAGAAAAATGATAATGATCTAATGTCATTTATCACTAAAATTAACATCAGAACAGTGTCTGTTACAAGTCTAATAACGCGCGTACCACCAAACGTTGACTCAGCAACAACACAACACCACGATTTATAAACACAGGTTTTAGATGTCGAGTCGGACGCTACAAAATGTCAAAATTCGTGAAATACTTAAGATTATAAGTGTTTCACTGGGGTGAACAAATATAATTCCCAGACGTACCGTTCAGGCGAAAATGGCAACTTCTAAAATGTTTTTTAAATATTCATAATTATGAGCGTGAGTGTATGAAAGTGAAGTGTCCTCAAAATCAAAATTTTTATGATCTTCACATGTTGCAAAAGTTTGAATATTCATATTTTTCACCCAAAGTATTTTTCTTTCTATGTTTATGTTTCATAAGATGTGCAACTTTATCAGTGTACATGGTGACAGGTCACATTTACATATTGACTACTGTATCATTTATCAATTTGTAATTTAATCTACATTTTATTAATTTATGTACTAATGATTTATTCATTATTAATCAGGTTTTATATGTTATACATACATCAAATTACATGTACACTATTTATTTGTTTACATCACATTATCGTTGTTATTTTAATATGTTTTGTTCTATTTATTCATCTATTAGTCATATTTATTTGAATGTCTGTATTTTGTTATAAATTAATTTATATACATGTATTCTGTAGACATCGTAATCTCGTTAATCACGAGAAACTGCGATACGGTACTTAACAACAAAAGGTAATCAAAATTACAATCATGTAGAGGTGCTGTGGAGAGACTGGTTTGCAATCGGATTTTCACGATCCTTTTCGTGCTCGCCAAAATTATTGCCCACTGATTATTAACAACATGAAAAAGCTCACATACTGGATTTACTTCATTTTCTTCGACAGAAACTGGTTACTTATCACCATGACAACCAAACTGTTTATCTCAGTGTTCGTGGCAGTCATGCTATACGTCAACAGGTAAGACGTTATTTCTTCATTTTGAAAAGGGAAAAGGGTCGTTGTAAAAGCGTGATATCATTTAGCGACTGTCGTTTAAAGGGACCGAAAAGTCGCATATCGTGATGTTTTCGTGCTTGCCCGGCTGGGGTAATATTCGGGAATGCCCGTACACTTTCGGAAAACGAGCGCGTACGAATTGTGTATATTTCCCTACGCAGCACGCATTCAACCGAAGTCTAAATGCGAACTGCACACGGCCCTACCTTACTCGGCAATTCTGTTCGCAGCTCCACGATTGTTGTTACGCGTGGCCTTGCAATAGGGGCAAGCGAATGGTATTGAACGTACATGAATTACGAGCGGCGCATCCCTTTAAAGCCATAATGATTGGCTAACATTTACCACAGTTAAAAAAAAATGCGAGCGACATAATCCTCCACTCTCCAAATGTCTTTGATAAGGCCTAAAAATGAAGCCCTGAAAAAAATTCACTTGCCCATTTCCTTCCATAGACTTACTGTGTGCATATCTATGCTATTTTATCATCCACCGGAGTAGAAATTGTTTATTCATGCATACCTTGCCATTGGCAGCATAACTTTCCAAACTTTTTTTTTAATTCTAGGGCGTTTATTTGTCCATTTGATGTAGCTCAGATATCAAAGTTTGACATTTTCTTTTAATTGAAGCTCCAAAATGTTAGCCTATCACTTTAAACAATTTGCGTCACGCAGACTAAGGTTATGTTGATGAAGACAGTGTCAATTATTTGCAAACCAATCCATTTTTGCTCAGATTTGATCTAACTAAAGAAAAATACATACAAATGCAGTGTTAAAACTTTGGGATTTATTCGTTGTAAAGTTTTGGAAATATAAACGATAAATGAAACGATATGAAATTTGGGCCGTTGCTGCAATTTTATTTCGTAACTGTAGTCTAGGTTTCAGACACTGGCTTTCACTTTCACCCACTAATTTTGAATTTGGTAGAGTCCAACCATATTACAGATTGATTGGCAATCGTTCAACTGGACTGGTTGTCGTTTTCTTTTTTACCTTTTAAGCTTTGATCAGCAGATATTCAGTTTTTACGAGATGATACATGAATCAGGTCTAGCAGTCAGACTAGATTTAATGGTCGTGTAAAATTCAAATTCAGTGAGCGACCGTCGTGACGTTACGTGCTGTATCGTGTTGTAAACTTTATCAGCATTTTTTTCATGAAATCTGGCTTTTTAGCCCCAAGCCAAAGGCTTTTGTGGAAGGTGATGATTTGTGTGAACCTTCCTATTATAAATTTACACGATTTTAGCTTATTTTGTTGTTGATAAGTTCATTTCGGGATGTGCAAAATCATGAAAATCTTCTGAACATCGAATTTTATGGTGATTTTAGGTATGCCATTGTAAAACGCCAAAAAGCCGTTTGGTGTGCCAAATGATAGTTAATAAAAATGGTGTTCTTGGCGTTTAAGCCCAAGTCTAATTTTGGGGATTTCTTCTTTATTTGAAAGCTTTATGCCCAAAGGTCACATCACACCAGTAACAGATTCTGAATGTCTTTCGTTTTTTTTTTATATTAATTAATGAAAAATATCGGGGGGGGGGAACCCCCGAGATTTTACGGGGTACCCACGAGACTTTCGACTATAGCATCCAAAGGGCTAATAAGGTGTTAAGGTTATCCGAGTTATACCTCATCAGAAAGAGCAGACTCTGATCTTTCTGATGAGGTATAATTTTGATAACCTAAACACCGTATTAACCCTTTCTATGCTATAATGTAAAATATAGTCGAAAATCTCGGGGGTACCCCGTAAAATCTCGGGGGTCCGCCCCGAGATTTTTCATTGATTAATATAAAAAAAACCGAAAGACATTCAGAATCTGTTACTGGTGTGATGTGACCTTTGGGCATAAAGCTTTCAAATAAAGAAGAAACCCCCAAAACTAAACTTCGGCTTTTAAACGCTGATGTCAAATCATTAGTTATTTTAAATGACAACGATAGAGGGCAGCACGCTTGTTTGTACTCTAATTCGCGAACGCTACTCCTTTTCGTTTCGGTATTAACTCTTAAAGGCAGATGACATGTAACTTGACTTGACTTGAGACAGCATAACTTGCGACTTGACGTGACTTGTGGGCAGAGGACTTGTGACTTGACTTGACTTGCGACTTTACTTGTGGGCAGATGACTTGTGACTTGACTTGACTTGAGACAGAATGACTTGCGACTTGACTTGACTTGAGAAAAAAAAACGACTTGCAACTTGACTTGACTTGTGGGCAGAGGACTTGTGACTTGACGACTTTACTTGTGGGCAGATGACTTGAGACAGAATGACTTGCGACTTGACTTGACTTGAGAAAAAAAAAACGACTTGCAACTTGACTTGACTTGTGGGCAGAGGACTTGTGACTTGAGACAGAATGACTTGCGACTTGACTTGACTTGAGAAAAACGACTTGCAACTTGACTTGACTTGTGGGCAGAGGACTTGTGACTTGACTTGACTTGAGACAGAATGACTTGCGACTTGACTTGACTTGACTTATGGGCAAATGACTTGTGACTTGACTTGACTTGAGAAAACGACTTGCGAC
>JZLH01S0605713.1:60147-72362 GCA_001188425.1 Eucidaris tribuloides | reverse complement strand
CATTGCTGAGACCCATATCTGAAGAGTGATCTTGTCCCTGCCTCGAACATGAGACAAAGTTGTATGAGGTACCATTCAACATCATTCGGAGATTCTCTATGACAATATTAAGAGATTGTACTGGGTCTTTGTTCTCCCCCATGCATTATAATGTTCTACATTTTGGTCATGTCGATATGATATTATAAAACCAAAAGGTTACTTTTGCGTAATCTTCAATGTAAAACTCAATACTATAAAAAAACAATGTTGGTACATGTATTAATGAATGGAACTCTTTGTCAGATGTGTCAGATAAATGCCAATCTGCCCAGTCCTTAGCCACTTTTAAGAAACCTTATCAAATCTGGAAATTAATATTTTTATTAGGATGTTATCTTAATCTATGTTACATTGTTATTTTATGCTTGTTTTTAATTAATTTGTATTTTGTAAACAGGTGGTATCAGAGGCGTCGATCGGGGGGGGGGGAGCAAACATATCGATTTTGACAACTTGAAAAATTCATAATATGCGATGCAAATATATGTTGGAAAAGCACAACAAAACCACTAAATATGGCATAAAAATACTTTTCAAACATACAAAATATAACAAACAAAACCGAAACAGGGATCGACGCCATCTGGGTGGTATTGTAGGTAGCGTAGGTGTGCATGACTCTGTATGTAAAGTGCGACGATTATGACGACGATTATGGTAGTGATGGTGGTTGTGGTGGTGAGACGATGATGATGATTGTGATGGTAATGACGTGACGATGATGGTCATGGTTATGATGCTGCAGGTGATGGTGATCATGATTAGGATGATGATGGTAATGACGTGTATGAGGGAGAGTTGAGAGTGATGATGGGTACGGAAGGGAGTGCATGAGTGAGTATATGCTGTATGTTGTGTGTGTGTGTGCGTGTGTGTGTGTGTGTGTGTGTGTGTGTGTGTGTGTGTGTGTGTGTGTGTGTGTGTGTGTGTGTGTGTGTGTGTGTGTGTGTGTGTGTGTGTGTGTGTACACAACACACCAACAACACCACCACCCAAAACACACACACACACACACACACACACACACACACACACACACACGCACACACATACACACACACACGCACACACACACACGCACACACACACACACAACATACGCATATACTCACTCATGCACTCGCTTCCGTACCATCATCACTCTCAACTCTCCCTCATACACGTCAATTACCATCATCATCCTAATCATGATCACCATCACTGCAGCATCATAACCATGACCGATCATCGTCACGTCATTACCATCACAATCATCATTCATCGCTCCCACAACACCACCATCACTACCGATAATCGTCGTCATAATCGTCGCACTTTACATACAGAGTCATGCACACCTACACTACCTACCAGGGCGCGCGGAACCGGGGGGCAGGGGGGGCACTTGCCCCCCACAAATTTCCGATAGGCAAAAAAATGCCCCTTTTTCAAAATGAAATGTGCCTTTTTGAAAAATTCACACTTTTTAAATCTACGCGTTGCGTTCCTGAAGGTGATTCTCTTTGTTATTCATTATATTTTATGTAAATATTTTTTCTTTTTCCATTCATTTTCTTTCCTTTTTTGCCCCTGACGGGCATGTTTACAGTACAAATAGACAAAATTGGGTAAATTTGTTCAACGGACATTTTGTGCGTAAAAAGGGCATTGCGCATCTCATCTTAATGTCCTCACGGGGAGAAAAATTAGGCCCTCCTACTGTTTGGCCCACTACCTCCCCCATTTCACCGTAAGACAAATAGTGACATTTTTCTAAGTTATATGTTGCTTCTTTTGGTTTGTAGGCCCCTACTATACTAAGTTAAGTGATTTTTTTTTTTAAATAACGCACTTTCGTCATTGAAGGTGATTTTTTCTTTTTGTTATTGGTTTTATTTCTATGTATTTTTGGCCCTGCGGGGTACGTCATAAAAGAAAACTTTGTTCAACGAAGAGGCAAATTATGACCATAAAGGGGCATGGCCTCTAACTTTAGTGCCCTCGAGGGTGGCAAAACTTGGGCCCTCTCCATCTTCTATCTTTGTAACATTTTATGTGCTTTTCAAGCGATGAAACGTGTCCTTCGTGAGAGAACTATCCACGGTTGCCTTTTATTCTCGTCAACAAAGAAATTCACTTATTGGGAAGAATGCCCCTTTTCTGTAACAGAACTTTGCTATTCTACAACAGGGGCGTCGATCCTGGGGTGGCAAGGGGGGCGATCGCCACCCCAATGAAAATATTGGGGGGGGACATCGATTTGCCCCCCCCAAAAAAATAATTTGACAACTTATTTATGAAACGTAAAAAGTAGTGCAATACACAACAAAACCATTAATTTATATAGAAAATACTATTCAATTTTCATTTTTTCGGCGCGCTTTCGCGCGCAAATGCTATACCACACTTTGGCGGCGGAGTGCGTCGAAACATTTTGAAATTTTCTTACTTTTTCCATCCCAATCCAAAAAATGGATCGACGCCCCTGTTTTACAATATACAGCATGACTGTACAATCATTAAGTATATGCGTATATCGTGTAGATAGGGTACTGTAGCCTTGTCTTAGCCCCAGAATAATACCACGAAGCGAATTTCACAACCTGAAATTTCCAAATTTTCCCAAACGCCGCTCCGCTCGCTACGCTCGCTCGCTCGCTCCGCGAGTAGATATATATTTATTTCATGCTTATAATAATAAATTCCTTCAAAAAGATTTTGCTACACTACCAAAAAAAATCTGAGTTGTAATTAGCGCCAGAATAGACCACAAAACGAATTTTACAAACTTAAAATTTCCAATTTCCCAAACCGCGGAGTAGATATATATTTCATGTTTCATAATCAGCAATGCCCTTCAAGAAAGATTGCTCAAGTTACATATTACCGCGGAAATAGCTACTTCAATCAAAACGTAATCTAATGGTGAAAATATGTGCGTGCCTCCAATGCCCTTTTTGACACAAAAGTGCCCTTTTTTGGCTTTGCCCCCCAAACGAAAATACGTTCCGCCGCCCCTGCTACCTACAATACACCCAGATGGCGTCGATCCCTGTTTCGGTTTTGTTTGTTATATTTTGTATGTTTGAAAGTATTTTTATGCCATATTAGTGTGTTGTTGTGCTTTTCCAACATATATTTGCATCGCATATTATGAATTTTTCAAGTTGTCAAAATCGATATGTTTGCTCCCCCCCCCCCGATCGACGCCTCTGATACCACCTGTTTTACAAAATACAAATTAATTAAAAACAAGCATAAATAACAATGTAACATTAGATTAAGATAACATCCTAATAAAAATATTAATTGCCAGATTTGATAAGGTTTCTTAAAAGTGGCTAAGGACTGGGCAGATTGGCATTTATCTGAACACATCTGACAAAGAGTTCCATTCATTAATACCACATTTTTTTTTATAGTATTGAGTTTTACGTTGAAGATTACGCAAAAGTAACCTTTTGGTTTTATAATTCGATCATATCGACATGACCAAAATGTAGAACATTATAATGCATGGGGGAGAACAAAGACCCAGTACAATCTCTTAATATTGTCATAGAGAATCTCCGAATGATGTTGAATGGTACCTCATACAACTTTGTCTCATGTTCGAGGCAGGGACAGATCACTCTTCAGATATGGGTCTCAGCAAGGCTGCCACTTGTAGGGGACCCCCTACCGCAGGGGATTTTAGCCATCCGTTGGTTGTAGGGGGATACCTATACAGGGGAAAAAAATGACCTTCCGTACGGGAAAGGAAGGTGGTTTTGATGTTTTGTAGGGGATGTATGGGGTTTTGACAATTTTCAGAAATATTCTTAAATACCCAACGGATTCACAGAATTTCCGTATATATTCGTCCGTTTTGTCCATCTCCGACGAAGAATCGAGATCAATGTTACATATTGAGGCGTAGGGGGAAAGTGATGCCGTAGGGGGAAAATTCCGCATGCGCCGTAGGGAGAATTAAATTTTGAGTGGCCATCTCTGGGTCTCAGGGCTAAATTTAGCAGCCCCACGATGGAAATATATATAAAGATTACTTCATCTCCGCATTTTAAAAGAATAACAATGTTGCATGCTATGGTATTACATGCCATATCAACAGCATCTCAAAAGTGGAATCACAACGGAATATACGTTCGCATCATTTCATATATTTATCATAACAAAATTATGGACATTATTTTGAGGTTTATTCATAGTTAAATTCTTGAAAGTGAATCACCTGTGATTTGATACGTAGTCGAAAACTCGCTTTAAGGTCTCACCCCTGAAAACTCTTTTTAACTCATCCGTCCCATCTCGTGACGGGAAGGAACGTTTTGCACTCTCTACTCCTAAAAAAAAACGAGTGAATTGTTTTCTCTTTAAAGAGTGAAATTCACTCTAAAATTTACTCTTTTTCTACATTCCATGTGAAAAAGTGAGATTTCGAGTAAATATCGTGTTTCTCACTAATTCTGGAGTGACCTCAAGGATCACTCGAGTCCTCAAGTTATTTTTGTGGTTCTCCAAAATGAGTGAATATCACTCTGGGTCATTCGAAATTCACTCTTTTGACATTCACTCCAGAACATCCAGAGATGAACATTTTTCACTCATTTTTCAAAGAGAAACTTAAACAAATAAGGATTTGTTAACTCTTTTACATTCTGAATTTATTGTGATGGAATAATAAGGACAAATGTTCCTTCTTAATTTCCTTGAATTTTGATCCATTTTGGCAGTATGAGAATGGTAATTTTCTTTAGGTAGTTGTTACTTACGCAGACTAGTTTTTTAGTGTCTCCTGTACGAAGGAGAAGAGGAGAAAATAATTATTTACGATTGTTCAGTTTAATTTACGATTGTGCAGAGATGCAACATTTAGCGATCAAAGGCGTTAAATCAAACACAAAATATTGAAAGTTAGATTTTATTTGTCGAATTTGCGTCTTTCGACCCTCAAATATGAAATAAATTAGTAAACCTGCGATGCAATATAAATTCTTACATACCATTTTTTTTAAATCCGTATTTGTTTTGTACAAATGCAAAAATGCTTCTCGTCACGCGACAGGATTGGAAATTAAGATTTTTTTTCTTTTTTTTTACTCTTAAAAATATAAAGCGAATAGAGTTTAACTTACTGGTTATTTGAGCGTAAGTGATACATGACTCTTGAAACCTTGTAATTATACAATTATACTTATAAAATTTTCAGCAATTTGCAAAAAACGTATTTTTTTTTTTTATAATTATTCCACCATCAAATAAACTCCAGTTTAGGTAAATGAATATAAAGTAATTGAACTTTAAGGACTTACAATTCACAAGGAAAGACATTTCTCACGAAACATCTCTTTTATACACGTTGAACCGTAAGCATCTATAACTAAAATTGCTTATACATAATGCAATAGTCCTTCCTTCAATGAACATTTGAACTCCATTATTTTAACAATGTGCGAAACAGATACTAAGACTAACACCATGGACTAAGTGCTCTTCGCGGGGGATAATCCCAATCAAAAATATTTAGCTCAAAATGTTCTTTGGATTATTATTATTATTTTTTTTTAATAAAAGAATAATTCCTCATTCAAGCATTCAACATAATCGAAGACAATTAATCTTGCTTTCAAGGTGTGGTGTTTACAGCCATTGTCCACGGGGAGTCGTTCTTTTTTCGTGATTGGAGGAGGTGGGGCAAAAGTAAGAAAAATGCCTTAATTTTCTCGGCGCGCTTTGGTCCCGAAGAGCACTGTTAAATGAAAAATTGTATGTGAATTTTATATTATAGATAATAATTATTAATTTTTGTAGTGCCTTGAAACTATTTTTTGAACTTCATCTTGTATTATGTTCTATGACATTTTTTCAATAAAATTTATGCCAAATTATTTTAAACGGGGTGGCAACTATATGCTTGGCCCCCACATATTTCATGGAAGGAACTGCCCACGAAGTTTATATTCTACAATTCGTCGTTTGTTGGTTGATTAATTTTAATTTAAACGACCTTAAAACAGTTGTCGAAGCTTACTTCCCAATATATAACATACTAAAACTACGCTATACACTACTACAACGCACTACAGTACAATACATTAACACTAAAGTACAATATAAGTAGTACCATAACTGTTTATGTGTAAAAACGGAGCATCAATTGCTCTAAGTGCTCTGCAGTATTACTCTTGGTGTTAAATAAATATACAGAGTAAATCTGCTTACTCTCTAAAAAATAATGAGTGAAAATTTTCACTCTTTGAGGGACTGAATTTCAAGAAGAGATGAGTGATTAGTGAAATTTGGAAGTGAATTTGGATGTGAAAATGTTGCCGAGAAATATTATTAGGCATTTTTGCTTACTTTGCCGCCACCATCCTACAATCCGAAAAAAAAGACGATCTCGCCCCTTTCACTCATTGGGTTGAGACAAATGTGGGACCCTCTTCATAGGAGTTACAACACACTCCAGCAAATTTGTAAACGCGGAAGTTATAAGAGTGATCCTTGAGGCACTCCAAAAATTTGTAGTCGTCTCGATGATGTAGTAGTATGACGACCCCTATTTCAAAGGGATGTTGGTTAGGTTTCCTTGATATGAGGAAATACTAAATTCAGTGTATTATTTCAAAAAAATAATAATAATAATCCAATAGAACATTTTGAGTTGGCGGATTAACTCTTGTTGGATTTTCTCGAGGATGTAGTGTACCGCCGGCTGTGTGATCTACAATTTAGGCTCAGTGGAAGGCAAGTTAGCGATCTCTTAGATTACACTCGTAAGTCGAGTGTTGTCTTTAGTGAAGTATTCTGTTTCGCCCATTGGTCGGGTATCATGATTATATTGGGATGTCCTTGGGAACACATATTCCTTCGGCTTTCCATGAACGTGCCATCATTTTTAAACCTGCAAACGTGTTCATTGAAGTCGTGTATCCATTTGAACGAGTTGGACCTATTGCGCGTCTAACGAATAGTATAAGCACATTTTTTTATGTTCTGAGCGATACACTTTGCTCGGTTGACACTCCTTGCCACCAAGCTGCCGTCGCCCACAGTCTTCCCCAAATCTGACAGAAGAAGAAACACTATAAAAGATAATGAGATCAGTTGCACTCATTGTTATATTGACCGGTGGTGGAGATAGGTAACTGTGCTCTTACTAATCTTGGTGAAATTGTATGGTCCCTTACACAGGGATTCAATTACATCTTTTTATTATTTAACCTTAAACTTGAGTTGAGTTATTCATGTGCCCGGCGTGAGGTGCCTGTGCTGGAATAATTATAAAAAAAAAAAAATATGTTTTTATTGCAAATTGCTGCAAAAACATTTTATAAGTATAATTGTATAATTACAAGTTTCAATGGTCAATGTATCACTTACGCTTCAATAAACAGTAGTTAAACTGCTATTCCGCTTATATATTTTTTAAAGTCAAAAAAAAAGAAAAAAAAATCTAATTTCCAGTCCTGTATTCGTCACCAGGCTCCCTTGCGTGACGAGAAGCAATTTTGCAACTTTGTACAAAACATACGGATTTTTAAAAAACAAAATGGGTATGTCAGAATTTATATTGCATCGCAGGTTACTAATTTATTTTCATATTTGAGGGGATCGAGAGACCGCAAATTCGACAAATAAACTCTACCATCTTCAATATTTGTGATCTTTGATTTAACCCTTTGATTCTTGCTAATGTTGCTCTCTGCACCATCGCTACAATTAAACTGAAAACACTACGTATAATTATTTTTCTCCTTCTCCTTCGTACAGTGAGACACTGAACAAACTAGTTGTCGAGTACACACTACCTATAAGAAAAATTACCATTCTCAATACTGCCAAAATGGAATCAAAATTCTAAGGAAATGTAGAAAGAACATTTTCGGCTTTTATTTCCATCACAATCAAATTCAGCATGTTAAAGGAGTTAACAAATCCTTATTTGTTTAAGTTTTCTCTTTGAAAAATGAGTGAAACAATGTATCACTCTATCCTGCATTCGTGTCTGAGATGTTGATCGTCAAAGTTGAATCTCGAATCGACCAGACGTGATAACTTCACTCATTTTGGAGAAACCACAAAAATAACATTGGGACACCGAGACTGATCCCTTGCGGCTCCGCCTCCGTCGATAGAAACACAGATATTTTTACTCGAATCATCTTTTTCACATGGCAATGTAGAAAAGAGTAAATTTAGAGTGAAATTCACTCATCTTTATAAAGGGAAGAAAACCTCTCTCACTCGTCTTTTTTTTATGGGCCCAGTAGCGGAGAGTGCAAACGTTCTTCCCGTCAGCGAGATGAGGGGACGGATGAAGTTAAAAGAGTTTTCAGGGTGAGACCTTAAAAGCGAGTTTTCCGACTAGCTATCAAATCACAGGTCTATTCCTTCTCAGAAATTTTACTATGAATAAACCTCAAAATGTCCATAATTTTGTTTATGATAAATTATGAACTGAATGCGAACGTATATTCGTTGTTGATTGCCACTTTTGACTGTACTGGTTGATTGCATGTAATACAATTAGCATGCCACAATTGTTATTCTTTTTTAAATGGAGATGAAGTAATCTTTATATATTTCCATCGTTTGGGGCTCTAAATTTTAGCCCGAGACCAGGAGATTGCCACTCAAATTTTAATTTCTCCCTTACGGAGCGGCATGACGATTTCCCCTAGGACTCACTCTTCCCCCTACGGCATCAATATTGTTAACATTGATCTCGATTTCTTTCGTCGGGAAGATGGACAAAACGGACGAATAATATACGGAAATTTCTGTGAATTCGTAGTTGGGTATTTAAGAAGTATTTCTGAAAATTGTCAAAACCCCATACATCCCTACAACGCAATCAAAACCACTCTTTCCCGTACGGAAGGTCATTTTATTCCTGTATAGGTGATCCTACAACACTACGGATGGTCTAAAATCCCCTGCGGTAGGGGGTTTCCCCTACAAAGTGGCAGCCTTTATCGAGACCCATATCTGAAGGTGATCTTGTCCTGCCCTCGAACATGAGACAAAGTTGTATGAGGTACCATTCAAAATCATTCGCGGATTCTATATGACATCATTAAGAGATTGTACTGGCGTCTTTGTTTCTCCATTTATATGTTTTCTACATTTTAGTCATGGTCGCATATGAATCGGAATTATAAAACCAAAAGCGTTACTTTTGCGTATCTTCAAGCGTGATAAACTCAATACTCATAAAAAAAATGTTGGGGTATTAATGAATGGACTCCTTTGTCAGATGTGTCAATAAATGCATCTGCCCATTCCTTAGCCACTTTTAAGGAAACCTTATCAATTGTGCAATTAATATTTTTATTAGTTATGTTTATCTTATCGTATGTTACATTGTTATTTTATGCTTGTTTTTAATAATTTGTATTTTGTTTAAACAGGGTGGTATCAGAGGCGCTCGATAGGGGGGGGAGGGGGGGCGGCAAACATATCGATTTTGACAATTGAAAAATTATAATATTGGCGATGCAAATATATGTGGAAAGCCAACAAAACCACTAAATTTATGGCATAAAAATACTTTCAAAACTTTACAAAATATAACAAACAACCGAAAGCAGGGATCGAGGCCATCTGCGGTGGTATTGTAGGTAGCAGGCGGCGGCCGGAAGTATATTTCGTTATTGGGGGGGCAAAGCAAAAAGGGCACTTGATGTGTCAAAAAGGCTTTGGAGAGCAACGCCACAATATTTTCACCATTATGATTACGTTTTTGATTGAGTAGAGCTAATTTTCCGGTAATATGCTAACTTAGCCAATCTTTCTTGAAGGGCATTGCTGATTATGAAAACATGAAAATAATATCTACTCCGCGGTTTGGGAAAATTGGAAATTTTAAGTTGTAAAATTCGTTTTTGTGTCTATTCTGGCGCTAATTACAACTCAGATTTTTTTTGGAGTGTATCCAAAATCTCTTTTGAAGGGATTATTATTCAAAGCATTGAATAAATATATATCTACTCCGCGAGCGAGCGAGTAGGAGGTTTCTGTAGCGATGCGAGCGGTTTGGGAAAATTTGAAATTTACAGGTTGTGAAATTCGCTTATGTGGTATATTCTGGGCTAAGACAAGGCTACAGTACCCTCTTAACCGATTAGTAGCGCATTACGATATACTAATGATTGCTACAGTCATGCTGTATATTGTAAAACAGTGGGCGGTTCGATCCATTTTTTTGGATTGCGGATGGAAAAAAGTAAGGAAAAATTTCACAAAATTGCGACGCATCGGCCCAAAGTGTAAGTATTAGAAAGCTATTGCGCGCGAAGCGCCCGCCGAAAAATGAAAATTGAATAGTAACTTTTCTAATATAAAATTTAATGTTTTGTTGTGTATTGCACTACTTTTAGAGTTTATAAATAAAGTTTGTCAAAATTATTTTTTTTTGGGGGGGGGCAATCGATGTCCCCCCCCATATTTTCATTTGGTGGTGGCGATCGCCCCCCCTGCCCACCCAGGATCGATGCCCCTGTTGTTAGAAACGCAAAGCGTTCGTTCACAGAAAAAGGGGTCTTCCCAATAAGGTTGAATTTCTTTGTTGACGGAGAAATAAAGGCAACGTGGGATAGTCTCTCTCAGAAGAGGACACGTTTCATCGCTATTGAAAGGCACATAAAATCGTTACAAGATAGAAGACTGGAGGCGGGCCGCAGTTTTTGCCACCTCGAGGCCTAAAAGTTTAGAGGCCAATGCCCCCTTATGGGTCATTTAATTGCTTTCTTTGAACAAAGTTTGTCTTTAATGACGTACCCCGGCAGGGCCAAAAATACATGAATACTTAAATCCAATAAAAAAGAAAAAAAATCCCTTACAATGACGAAACGTGCGTTTATTAAAAAAAATCACTAACTTATATATAGTAGGGGCCTACAAACAAAGAAGGCCACACTTAACTTAGAAAAAATGTCACTTGTTTTACGGTGAACATGGGGAAGGGGTAGTGGCAACGTAGGAGGCCTATTTTGCTCCCCGTTGAGGAATTAGATGAGTATGCCCAATGCCCTTTTTACGCACAAAATGTCCGATTGACATTTAAATCTTACCCCAATTTTGTCTATTTTGTACTGTAAAAACATGCCCCGTCAAGGGGCAAAAAAGGAAGAAAATGATGGGAAAAGAAAAAAATATTACATAAATATTAATGAATAACAAAAGAGAATCACCTTCGGACCGACGAACGCGTAGATTTTAAAGGAGTGTGAATTTTTTTCAAAAAGGGCACATTTCATTTTGAAAAGGCACGGCATTTCTTTTCCTATTCGGAAATTTTGGGGGGCAAGTGCCCCCCCCTTGGCTCCCCAGGTTGCCGCCGCCCCTGGTAGTGTGTAGGGTGTGCATGACTCTGTATGTAGTGCGCGATTATGCGCGATTATGGTAGTGATGGTGGTTCGTGGTGGTGAGGACGAGATGATGATTGTGATCCCGGTAATGGACGTGACGATGCATTGGTCATGGTTCATGATGCTGCAGGTGATGGTGCTCAATTAGGATTGATGAATTAGGTAATGGACGTGTATGAGGAGAGTTGAGGGTGATGCATGGGTCGGTAGGAGTGCATGAGTGAGTATTTATTCTGTTATGTGCTGTTACAATTGAATTCCAACTATATATTGGAATCCAATGCCACTGGAGTGGCACCGTGTGTGTTTATAGATGTGTATGCTGGTATGATGGTTGATTGGTAGACGTTGAATATTAAGTATTCTTGTGTGACTGAATAAATGTAGTGTAGCGTGTGTAATCATTATCCCACATATACCTTCGATGTGTTTGTGAGCGAATTGCTGCCAGGATTATTTCGATAAATTTTTGTTGATGTGATTTTTTATGATGAGTGGTTTTAAATAAAATTTTGATTTTGAATGTTGAATTTCGTGTTAGAGTCCTGGTTAAGTTCATAGGTCACAAGTAATTGCTGTTGTGCTTTTTGGCTGTGACACGTAGACAACACGCCCATATATCAGTGGTGACGTGTGTGGTTGGCGTTCGTGTGGTGTGTGTGTCTGTGTGTAAGTTTGTGTGTGTGGGTGACATGGTATGTGTGTGTGCTGTGCGAACGCTTTGAATTGATCAAACAACCTGGACAAAATTCCAGTTACGAGGACCCAAACATGTCCTCGCCGATTATTATGTTATCTTGCAGTGCATCTCATCCTAGTCTC